>JBBPBX010016668.1:0-11094 GCA_038048925.1 Garcialebias charrua | reverse complement strand
TATTACCACGTCTGTCTTTTCAGAATTAGTGTCTCTATTTTCCTGTTTAACTTGTTCTTTTGTTTCTTTGTGCTTTAGCTCTTTGTTCGTGTTCTCTTTTTTTTCTGCAGAAACCTCGTTTCAGACCGGATTTTTACTCCCACTGGACTACAAAATGGACAAACCCTATTGCAGCAGCCACTAGTCACCCAAAGAACTGCCTGGAGCTTAAATCCACCACCAGCTTACACACAGAAAAAGCTTTGCTAGAAACTGCAAGGTATTATATGAGGTTTCCATTTACACATGTAGAAATAAACTAAATAGAGCTTATGCTCAAAAGTTACTTTTCTATAAATGTGGTTCTAATTAACACTTTTTGCAATATTCATCAACCTAAATTTAAATTAGAGGCACATTTGCCACAAGACTTTTTTTACTCAGAGCAAATAATTAAACTGACACATTCTAATTTAGGTTTCTGTTTAAAAATCTTTAGGCACTTGTTAAAGGACAGAAAAGAGGCGATCATACACTTTCAGCAAATTTGTTTTCTACATTAAAAAAACAATATTTTTAGTTGAGAGAGCATCAGTTGAGAACAATGAATTATTTTACTTAATGTCAAAGAAGCCTCCCATACAAACAAAGTTCACACAAGGTAAGACTGGTACTCTAGTTGTGATTATAAAAGGATGACACTCTCACATAACAAAGGTAAGCAACCAGAAGGAAATGTCTGATCTTAATGTTATACCATACCATACCATACCATACCAGTTTATTTATAAAGCACTTAAAATACAGCAGCAGCCGTCCGAAGTGCTGTACAAGAACAAAAACAAGCACAAAACAATAAAAACAATCATATAAATATCAGAACATCACAAGTAAAATAATACAACATTAAAACAGAGATGTGAACTCATTCTGGTTTAAAAGCCAATGAAAACATATGTGTTTTTAAACGAGTTTTAAAAACAGATATTGATGGGGCCTGCCTGACCTTCAGTGGCAGCTCGTTCCACAATTTAGGAGCCAGAGCTGAAAATGCTCTGTCTCCTCTGGTCTTATAAAAGGTTTTCGGGACTGCTAAAAGCATCTGGTCAGCGGATCTAAGAGCACGTGATGGCACATAAAGTTGAAGCAGTTCAGACAGATAAGAGGGACTAAAACCGTTCAAAGACTTAAAAACAAACAATAAAACTTTAAAATGGATTCGAAACTGGACAGGAAGCCAATGAAGGGACATTAAAACTGGAGTGATGTGCTCACGTCTGCCTGTACCAGTCAAAAATCGTGCAGCAGCATTTTGTACCAGCTGCAACCGAGAAAGCGAGGCCTTATTTACTCCAATCAGAAGAGAGTTACAATAATCCAGGCGTGAAGTAATAAAAGCGTGGATTACTGTCTCTAAGTGGCGTCTAGAAAGGAGGGGCTTGATTTTTGACAGGCGCCTCAGATGAAAGAACGAGGACTTAACCATGCTGTTGATGTGACAGTCCAGTTTCAGGCAGGGGTCAATTTTCACTCCTAGATTTGTCACAATCGACTTTTCATATGGGGCCAAAGAGGAAAAATCAAAAGTGGTGGGACTGTCAGGAGCACTAGATTTAAAGACCATAACCTCGGTCTTTTTATCATTAAAATGGAGGAAATTAAGTGCCATCCACCCTCTAATGTCACCAAGACAGTCCAGAAGAGACTGCGTGGAGCCATTTTGTTTTACAGGAAAATAGACCAGACAGTCATCCGCATATAAATGAAACTGCACACCATGCTTTCTGAAAATAGAACCGAGTGGCAGAGTTATGTGGTACACATGCAGACAAGTAGGTAATGTGAAAATTAGGGTATTTAAAAGGAGCTGAAACATCTACAATGGGCATCAGAGGGCATAATGAGTGGAGCAATAATGTTATCAGGCAGTTGCCAGAGCATCACCAGACATGGAGGTATCCTCATTAGCAGGTGTGCACATAAATTGTTTAGTGGGCTCCTCAGGTGGGTACCAGGAGATGTTTGGTATTCACCCCATATGTAGCTTTGTCTAAATAAGTGCCACCTTCCTTGCCGTCCTCCTCAGTGTCACTCTCACTATCCTCTGCTTCTTGCGTGGTTGATGATGCAGATGCTGTAGATGTACCTCCTTGTCTTTGGTAATGTTTTCTCTTTCACCATTTTGTAAAACCTCCTATTTTGTGAATGTAGTTATGACACTCTTCATGAGTTTGTAATCGTATCTTGTTGCATTGTTCTGTTTTGTGTTGTTAATAAAGTTCTAGAAGAAAAACTGATGGGCTGCATCTGCAGTGAAAGGGCGTTTAGCTTCGGGACAAACTTGATTGACAGGCTGTGTCGTGGATCAGACTTGTGCAAAAATAAAAAATAAAAAGTGCTGCCGAAGCCCAAAGGCCCTGGGTGGAGGCGGGAAGGCCCAGGTGCAGCAGTAGCGGCATTCTGAGTTTTAATTTTCTTAATAAAATGTTCTTTTTTTTTTAAAACTACAGGGGGCACTGGCCCTGCAGCCCACACATCAGACCGGCCCACCGGGAAATCTCCAGATCCTCCCAAGAATTTGACGCTCAAGTACGCAAAGGTGTGTGGGAACACAGGTGATGATATGCATTCCTGACTTTTCTTGAGCATGCGTACCTGCATACCAGTTATGTGCACCCCTGCACATTAGATAACATTACCCCCTGCACATGATGGAGCTTGATAGGGTCATATATTGGGACCAAATGTGGCTGGGTGATCCCATCATGCAATTTCCCAACATATGGACTGAACAGATCTCACAGTGGACTGATGTTGGAACCAACGGCTACAAGATGTTGCCCGAAGATTTCAGCTGTCCAAGACAGAAAGCACCAAGCAGTGTTGCCAGGTGTATGATAATTATCGTATTTGTACGACAATTTTGCCCTCTGTATGATGTACTATCAATAATCCCGAAAAAGGCCAAAAATACAATAATTTGACCGTTCCGTTCCGTGTAGTTGTAATCGGTTGTCATCAGCCTGTCGCAACTGTCTGTCTGAGTTTTTTTGTGAACTCTGAAGACATCTGAAAATTCCAGCCAATCGTGCTTTTCTAAATGTGACCTAAGAGTGACGTGCATGCGTTTGCCTCAGAACAACGGCCATGATTGGCTGAACAGTCCGCCGCGCCTGCCCCATGAGTTAGAAAATACGAAGAAGCAGAGACGTCTAACTGTCTGGAAAAAGTGATGAAAATGAGTGCACATTTATGTAAAGTTGAATGTTAAATGATAATAAATAAATATATTAAGAAAATATGGCAGGAAAACTGGGACATTACTGATATAGGAAGACATTTACACAACATTCAAAAAAGATAGGATATACAGTACAAGGAAAGCAGGAAGAAACAGGAACTTACTCGCATTAGAATAGGACACACAGACCTTAAGAAATCTCTTAAAATATTTGGAAAACATGCAACAGGAGTATGTGACATGTGCACCAGCAATTTCCCTGAAAAGATTCAACATGTCTTTATGGAATGTCCAGGGTATGAAACAGAAAGAATGCATTTCCAAAAATAAATACCGGTAAATAAAATGAATATTAAATTTACAATTAGGGATGTTTTTTGTAGTGATATCAAATTACTATTTTCTTGAAAAATACAAACTTAATAGAGAGAATTTAGTTGAGTTATTAAATTAATTTTACAGAATTAGGTTTTTTTGTGTTTTGTTTATCTCCTGTCCACACTCCAGCTCAATGGGTGGTGGTAATGCACCTTACAGTTGGTCTGTAAACTGCCATAAAACAAAACAAGAAGAAGAAGATGGGGGGCTCATTAGTTCCCACCACAGACATTAATACGTATTAATGTCTATGGTTCCCAACCGTACTGACACCACAAAGCTGTGAGTGCCTGTTAGATGCTATTCAACAATAGAGTGACTATAGTGCGTACTTGTTATTTTGGTTATGACGGGTGTACGATAATTTCCCTCAAAATACGATAATTTTATGTCTCTAGTGCGATAATCCTACATTTCTCACCTGGCAACACTGGCACCAAGGAAGGATTGCTGTATTGGATGCCAATTAGGCAAGGGCAAATCATTGTTTCAATGTACTGTATACCACAGTGTTAAAAAGTCAGTGTCAAAGCCACTACATCTTTTTAATTATACTGTTCATACAGTTAAAATGCCTTTTAATAAGATACCAGAGACATAGCAGAATTTTTCTTTGATTTTAATACCATAAAACGATGGCATTTTTGCTCAAAGTTATCATACAGTTGAAAGCCCATACTGACCCATGTCTAATGTCATATTACAAAACCCATTGTCTTCTGTGCATGCCATCCAGACACAAATAGGGGATGTTCTACAGCACACTGTCATCTTGCACAGTAACTATGAGTTTATTGTCCCACATACAAGCTGCTGTAAACACAGATACAGCTGGTTGAAGTGGTGCTGTAACTGGAAGGTATGAACTCATGTTCAGGAATAAACAAGTTTCTTTGACAGTGAAGTCAAGTTATCCAAAGTGCATCCAAATCCTTCTTTCAATACATTTCCACAAAAGTCTAAACTAGTTAATGTCAGCAACAAAACCTTAACCCGTCGTCAACTTTGAATCATCTGCCACATGACTGAATACAGACGTTTGGAAAGACAATTGCTTCAGTTTGATCCCAGCATATATAAGTCGACCCATCCTCACATTTCATGCAGAGGTCATGTCTCGAAATGTCTGGAATCCTGGCTGTGAAAGTTTCTGCGTGAACCCCGAGCCTTGTTGGTATTTTATACTACCTGAATGTAGCACAAAAAGAAATTACTCATCTCCAAAATGTCAGATCACTGTGTCCCCTAGCAGAAAGTCAAAGGCCACCTTAGGGGAACAATTTCAACGGAGCAGTTAGGAGTTAAAATCATGAATTAGTACCTGAGACTAAATATCAGTGAGTGAGACAGAAAAATACCTCAACAATTTCAACCAACCGTCCGTGTCTTTTGTAAAATGAGGAAAACTCCAAATGTTTTGGTGATTATTATTTTTCTGCACTCTTTGGTTGCATCTCATCTCCTAGAAATTCAGATTTTTATGGCTCACTTTTATGTCTAAATGAAAATCTGCTGCAGCCAATTAGACCCTTCACGACTGGACACTCGTAAATTAGCCATGTCAGAACAGCTAAATCAAAATTCATTCACTTTGAAAGCAGTTGAAGTGTGCAGCATGAAGCCAATTACTTTATATAAAACCTGGCTTCAGAACATCATTAAACAGCCAGTTAATTTGTCTTATTGCTGTTTAATAAAGCTGATGAACATTTTTTTCTTTTTCTTTCTGCTGCTCCCTTCTTCAGGGGTCACAACAGTGAACTAACTTGCAAAGACTTGGCAATTGTTTTTGCACTAGATGCCCTTCCTGACGCAACCACAGACCACCAAGCTGCCACAGCCCTCTGTGTGGAGCAGAGAGCTTCCACCGAGGATCCTCGAGGGAGCAGATGGTTAGATTTGCAGATAGAGCAGATGTTCTAGAATTGTGCCACTCGGGGTGGCTGCATGTTGGAGTAGCTCTGTTACATTCGTTCTGAGATTTTGCTTATGGAAACTTTTAATTCCTCTTTTTCTGGATGTAAATCCCCTTTTTTGGTGTGGGGGGGGGGGTGATTGTTTCCTCTGTTATTGGATTAGCTGGAAGGATATTTACTAAAAAATATTAGTTTTGGACATTTGTTATGATGTGTAACCATGGCAACAAGGTGTTTTTTTTTATAAGTGGGAGCAGCTGATTAACATCTCAAAAGCTCAAATAATATCTCAACTACAGCCCCAAATTTCGAATAAGTTGAAAAGGAAGCTCCGTGGATGCATTCCCATCTCCTTGCTGGTTGTGCTCGAGTGCCTGACCACTGAGATCCTGGCAGGAAACATGGCTCGTGGCAGCAGAAGGACCAGGGTCATTCCTTGGCTCCTGCAGCCGGTTGTCTGAAGTGACGAGGAGCTCAGCAGGCTGATGGGAAGAGTGGCCATCGCTCTGGGAGGAGTTCAGCCCAGCATTGGGGCAGTCCTGCAGCCCGGAGGAACCGAGAGGCCAGCTGAGTCTGGGTGGATGGATCGGATGGTATCTGTGGCCAGTTACCTCTGATCCGCTGTGGGCTGGACTTTTACAAGAGATTCTTCCTGCTTACTGCTATTAGTACAGTATAACATATCTTAATGAAATGAAGATAATGAGTTACAACATTTAATTCCCCTTTGGGATTAATAAAGTATTTTTGAATTGAATTGAACTGAATGGTGGGGGTTAAGCGCCTTGCTCAAGGGCCCAGAATGGGGCAAATGAGGGTGGAGACAGGTGTGGGTTCTTCACCTTTCCCACTCCCATTTTTATGTTGGTCCGGGGAATTGAACCGGTGACCTTGCGATTACAGACCACCTTCTCTAGCCTCTTCACCACCACTCCCCCATAATAAAGTTGATGAATATAAAGACAAATAAGACTCTGAAGAGTTGTCCTGAGTTTATTCTGCTGTTGATTGCTTCTTTTAATAAGGTATGAGCAACAAAAGCCTATTTTTATTGCTATACGGTATAATGGATGATATATTGCAGTCTGTCGTATTGTTAATGTTGTGCTCACTGATATTGCAATGACAAATAAATGATAAACATGTATTGTGTTACCCCAGCAGAAAGGAGGTGCAAACACAGTAGAAATTGAAAATATTGTTTATTAAATGTATTGCCTTAACCTCTTAATTATTTGAACTTCCTCAGATCTGCTGCTCCAAACCAAACTGTCTTTTCACAAATTTCAGTTTTGCTAGGATTATCTTCTAAAAAATAATATATATATATATATATATATATATATATATATAATGAATTCAATTTATAACGCGCTTTTCATTAGTGAAAATCGCAAAGCGCTACACACATTGAATGCTACACACATTCATACACATATATATATATATATAGTTTCGCCGTGGGCGGGGCTGGCATTCCGCTCTCCCTGGGGCTGCTTGGGCTCGGGTGTCCTGTCCTGTCGGCAGGGAGAGGGTTAGGCCGATTCTTGGATGTCGGCTACTCTCCACCCCAGAATGAATGGGCCTACCTCCTGGGTTTGGGTACGGGCTCCCCCATGTAGGGGGCAGATACGTGTCTGGACCTAGGGGGTATAGAGGGTGCATCAGGATTATGAATGGAACGTGTCATTATTGTTTGTCTTTGTGTGAGTGAGGATGAGGGTGGGTCTGAGTGAGTGAGTCTGTGTATGAATGTCTAATTGTCAGGCTGGGATTTGGACTGCCCCCTCTCTGTTACATCTAAGGCTACTTGATGTCGCGCTCCTACCACGTGGCCCCCGGGTGGGTGTCCTTTCACCTGCGGGCGAGCTGGGGGCCCTTGCTATCGTTTTCGGGGGTTGGGCGCTTGGGCGTGTGTCGGCTCGGCCTGGTGGCTGCCTGATGGGGCTCGGGTCCTCTGGTCCTATCGGGTCTGGGCCGGAGGAGTGGGCGTCCCCTGGCCTCGGTGACCAGGTCTGGGGCTACGTCGGTGCAACGGGCTCCGGCGGGGGCCTGTGGGCTTGTCGCTGTTGGCCTCCCGGGGGTCATTGTATGTGGTCGCTGGTAGGGCTCGTCCGGTTCTTCCCCTTGGTCGGATCTGGGGAGTGGGCGAGTGGCTCGTCCTGCTCGGGTGGCCCTGGGGACTCTGGGCTCGGGGTCCTTCTTGGGGTCTTGGGCTTTGATCGCCCCTTCGTTTGCCTCTGGCTTTGGAGGGACGGATCTCTGATGCTTCACAGTCACTGCTAAATTTTCTATTGGAGGAACCTTGTTCACTTATGCATGCTCACAATCACACACAAATGGATGCAGGGATGTATATGTAGATATCATATGCAGATATGTAGATGGATATGTGATATGAATGCATATGTATGTATGTATGTTGTATATATATTTGTAGATATGGGTATGTTTATTTATAGAAATCTACTGCAAGGTCATGAATATTATTAGTCTTTATGCATGTATGTTTCGTTGCTGTGTTCTGTCATGTGCTTTGCAGGATTGCGGACGGAGGTTGGGTGTGTTTGCCTTGTGCTCTTTTTGTGGATAATTGTTGTTTTGTTGTCTTAATTTCTATCTTTTCTTTCTCTCTATTAAAAAAATACATATCGGTGTGAGAGGATGGCTATAAGGTGAGAAGGGAGGCCATCTATAAATGGAAAAAAATAAAAATAAATAAGCAATACGTATGGCACACAGGGTATGGCTGCCGCCAAGAGGCCTAAAAGGCGTTGGCACATTTTCATGGGAACCCGCTGATCCAGTTTAAATTTTGCCAGGCAATGGTGAATCGAGGAAACTCGTTCCTTTGAGAGCCATGCTCTGTACCGGACGGTGTCGATCTGTACACCCAGAAATATTGTAACCCGTGATGGAGTTAGGTCACTCTTTTGTAGGTTTATGACAAAACCGAGAGACTCCAGGTGAGAGATCACCCTGTGGGAGTATGACTGGGCCTGCATTCTGTTTCCAGCCAGAATCAGGAGGTCATCCAGGTAGTTCATAACCCTGAGACCTTGGTTCCTAAGGGAGGTCAGGGCTGCGTCCAGACATTTAGTAAATGTACGAGGAGCAGTCTTTAAACCGAAGGGTAGGGCTTTGAATTCACAAGCCTTTCCCTCGAAAGCAAAGCAGAGGAATTTTCTGTTTCCTCCACACGCCTATATGGAAATAGGCATCTTTGAAATCCATTGTACATGCATAGTCTCCTGGTCTCACCGACTGGAGAACCTGCCGCAGTGTAAGCATCTTGAACTTAAAAGTTTTTATTCTCTTGTTCAGAGTCCTGAGATCCAGGATCGGTCTCAGGGAATTATCCTTTTTGGGCACCAGGAAGTACTTGCTGTAGTGGCCGGAGCGTAGTTTACGTTTCGGGACAAAACTTATTACTCCCTTCTGCAGCATTGCCAATACTTCCTCCCTTAGCACGTGTGCGCACGCAAGGTTAATGTTTGATTGCAGTACCCCTGTGAAGGGGACGGTCTCCTGGTGAACTGCAGCTTGAGCTCACAACATATAGTCGTCATGACCCATTCGTTTGGTAGACACGTCCTCCAGGCCTGCACGTGCACCAGGCCTGCGCATGCGCCATGAGCCTGGAGGGCATGTCCAATTGCTGCTCATCATGTTTGAGTGCGGGAGGGGTGGCCTTTGACCCCTCTCACGCTCCCTCGAGCAGGCTGGTCAGTCCAACAGACGATATTGCGAGATCTGACTGTCTCAGGCAGAGCTCGTGTATCTTGCTGCAGTTCATAGTTTGACCATGTGGTTTGTGTTTTATGAAAGTGGGACTCGAGTCAAGAAACAGGGCAGTCTGTGCTTTGGTACTTTTATTTTTGTACATGCATGAAACAGTGTTTGTTTTGATTACACATACAGTAGGCGAGTCATGTTTAGTGCGCGCACACAAGTCACCAGCTCCTCGTAGTGTTTTACAAGTGGAGACTGGGCTCAAAAGGTCAGGTTCCCGTACCGCGTGGGTGGGTAAACCTGTAAAATTATTAATTTGTCCTGTTTCACTAGGCCCAAATCTGCTTTCCACACGGGGTCAGTGAAGAGGCCCTTGGCCGATACTGGAAAGTTTAACTTTCGCCAGCAGGTCTCTTCCGTGCAGAGGCGGCTCCAGTGGGGAGCTAGGGGGTGCTATAGCCCCCCCCTGGAAAAGTCATAGCACCCCCTTAGCACCCCCAAGAAAATATCAGATTATTTTCTTTTTCATCTGAGTTAATATTCTTTAACATGTGGTTGTTGTGATATTTTCCTCGCAAAACACAACTAATAAATGAAAAAAAAAAATCTGTGATTATATCGAGTTAAAAAAAAAAACAATCTGATCCACCAGCTGAAGCCCACAAAGATGAGTGATGCTCTCAACACTGACCCAGTAAGGAGCAGAAACTGGTGACATGATGCCTCTGGTTATGCCATTTTTAGCTAATACAACTTGATAAATCATTTCCTGGCTTGCAATGATAATAAATGACTTATCTGGTCACATTAAATTCAGATTCAGATTCAGATTCAGATCAGATTCAGTTTATTATCGCCATTGTCAATGAACAGGATTCACAGACTAGGAATTTGCTTCGGCAAAATAAATAAATACTTTTAAATAAATACTTTTAACCAAAATCCAAAATAAACTTTATTAAAATAGCCTCACTGCATCTAAATTCATGCGCCTAACTGAAATAATTCCTGCTCAAAGAGTTAATGTTGCCTTAGACAAGAGAATTAAGCCTTGACTGATTTATTATTATTGCTTGTTTATTATTGTTGTTGATTTTTAGTTTGATTATTTTTGTAATAAAACTTAAAAGACAACTTTATTCGGATGATTATTCATTTGTTCTGGTATAGAACTCCCTGTAATAACATATTCACCCTTTACTAATCAGAATCAGTCACTGAAGTACTTTGTAGAATATATTGATTAAGTTGTTGTTGGTCAGTAAACTGACCAGTGGGTGCCAAACTTTAATGAATGAAAAATAAATAAAACAAATGTAGTGGGGCTGAGATGGAAAAGGTGTCATCCTTCTTCCTCCATCTCACCCTTCGTTATGGCTACAAGCTTCTACCCCGAGGTTGTTAGACTCATGAACCCCTAGTCTGAATTATCACTGTGAAAACAAATCACTGTAATACCATTTGGTTATGTGCTGCTGATCTCATGCTGCTGATCTATTTCATGTTGCTGTGTTCACTCGTCCTCATCTGCTCACACAGACTCATGTTCGTGCTGCTATTGTTTGGCGCATTGTTTCGTACTAGTAGTGCTTAGTGTATTTTTAGTTTAGTGTATTTCTTATTTCATGTCTCGGATCTTTTTTACTGTTTTTCTTTACAATTTGTATTTTTGTTGGATGTAACTGGGACCCTGTCCATAGTTTCGTTCCACCTTATGTACCACATGTGATGTGAATGACACACATTGACCTTGAGAACTGAAAGAACAAATGATCCTTCATAGCATCCTCAGTAAAATGCTTAGCCCCCCCTTAGCACCTGCAGAAAAATATCTCTGGAGCCGCCACT
>JBBPBX010016667.1:8350-28291 GCA_038048925.1 Garcialebias charrua | reverse complement strand
TATGTGTGTATACAGTATATGTGTGTGTGTGTGTGTGTGTGTATACCGGTACCGGTATATATATGGGCCCCCATGTTGACTCAAGCCCAGGGGCCCCCATCCTCCTAAATCCGGCCCTGGCTAGAGGTTTAATTTGTTTTAGAATGTTGCAGGTGGAGGCGTGAACAAAAGCACAACTCTACCTCCACCCCTCCTTGTCTCTCGACACGCCCATTTTCAGGGAGATTTTGGAAGGAGGAGTTACCGATCCACAGGGTGTGGAGTTGCTCTTTAAGCATTACTTTATGTTCTTCTTTCATCTTCTTTACTAGCTCTTCTCTGACACTATCGCTGTCATCTGATTTGCTATTTAAATCCTTCTTCCGCTTCTTTTTTCGAGCAACATCCCACGCTTCAGAACTCCCGCCACCTATTTCCATACCGCCCGATTCGCATTCTGACCCGTCACTTCCGCCTGCCATCTCCAATCCACCTCCAGTCCAGCCAAAAAACGAACCGTTGCTTTGATCAACAACTCTCGAGGTACCACCGAGGGACGCGTCAGCCCAAACACACTTCAGGGTCCGACAGCCTCCTATCAACTTCCGCACCGCGGGTGTGACGTCACACGTTGACTATCCAATCAAAGCGGGTGAATAGCTGACATTTCCGTGTTGGTTGCGGTGAATACTCTTGGTGACGCGATTAGCATCAGGTCTCGCCAACTCAAAATCTGATTGGTTGAAGCAACAGCTTGGATAGCGCTGCAGTGAGAAGCGGAGCTGCGAGAGAAGGCTTCTAATCTACCTAGCAACAAGTAGTGGCTAAAATGTGATTGGTTAAAGGCTTAAATATTAAAATACACTCTGGAAGCAGAGCAAACAGGAGGGTAGCAATGAAAGGAAGCGGTCAGACCATTTGGAATTATTTAATACGTATTCATGGACAAAATATAATAAAAATAAAAAATATTAATGTTTAATTTTTAATTTTAAATAATTTTAAGTCCTTCTCTGAAGGCGTTGCAGGCCCTGAGGGTCCACCACTGGTGTATACTGTATATGTGTATACACTGTATATGTATATATATACTGCATATGTATATAAATACTGTATATGTATATATTGTAACGACCCTGTGTTGGTTCTGCTTTGGGTCCAAGTGTTTCTGTGTATTTGTTGAGTTGTACTATGTTCTGTTGAGCTGTTGTGATTCTGTTGACCCCCGCTTCATGTGTTGGACTGGTCGTGGGGGTAGGGGAGGGGTAGGAGCAGGGAGGAGGGACCGGGAAAAGAGAGACGAAGAAGAAGAGTCCGAGAGTGTGTTGTTGTTAGCAGGCAGCTAGCAGTGTGTTCGCTCGCGTGTGTACCGCGTTTTCTTTTGAGGCGTGAGCTGCAGCCTCGGTAATAGCAGCTCTTCCCTGTTTCTGAATAAACCCCGTTTGGCTGGACTCCATCTGCAGTGTTGCCGTCATTACATTGGTGTCAGAAATAAACCAACGCTATCGAGTTGAGTGAGTACTACTGGCTCGTCGCCTCCACCCACGACATCCGCGTCATGGACGGAGCGCTCTCCCAGGTGAAAATTAAAGCGGAGGGAGTAGAGGACGAGGAGGCCAGGGGCCTCATGTACAAAGACTTGCATGGACTTCTTACTGAAAAGTGACGTACGGTCAAATCCAGAAAACGGCGTACGCACAAAAAAATCCAGATGTATCAAACTGTGCGTACGCCGGAATCCACGCACATTGCTTTTGTACATCACAATCAACGTGGAATTGAGCGCACATGAGAGAGTGGCCGACTCCGCCTTTGACACGCCTCCATATAAATATGCAAATTCATTTAAATATGCCCTGCACCAGAGGAATGTCGTCATTGCTCTATTGCAAATCATGTCGAAACGTGGAAAAAAGAGGAACTTCACGGACTGTGAACTGGAGACACTTCTGAGTGAGGTAGAGAGGCACGGAAAAAGGTTTTGTTTGGCACGCGTAGGCAAGGGGGGTTCGAACGAACCACCCACTTTTAAACGAGAAGTTGACCACACAATACTAACATGCCTAGATAGGTCACTGGGTAGCGCGTTCGCCTTCCGTCCCAAACCTCATGAGTTCAATTCCCACATGGTACGTTTTCTTTTTTTTTTTTAATTCATTCCAGATTTAAAGAACACAAGAAAACTATTTAGAAAAAACAACAAGAAATGAAACAATACATGAAATGAAAGGAAGCAGAAGATTTCTTGTTTTTTAAAAATAGTTTTCTTGTGTTCGCTAAATCTGGAATGAATAAAAAAATAAATAAAAACATTGTACCATGTGGGAATTGAACTCATGAGGTTTGGGACGGAAGACGAACGCGCTACCCAGTGACCTATCTAGACATGTTAGCATAAATTGGTCAACTTCTTATTTAAACGAACCGCACCTCATAAGGCCATTGTTGTCAATATTGTTGCCACTATTTGGCGCATGCTTTTGTATCCACTCATCTAATTGCGTCCATGTGGATGTAATAATTGTTAATCATGTGTGTTTGGTGGGAATAATAATTATTTTCACATCATGAACAGTTTCTCAGAATCACCTGTAAGTGTCGCCAATGGAACCAAAACCACAGAAACGTGCGTACGCCAGCCTTGGAGTTGCCGTGGAGCTGCGCACATTTCCACGTTCAGTTCTGTTTTGATACATACGGAGTTTTGCGTGGAAAATGGCGTACGCAAGGTTTTTGTGCGTACGCACCGTTGATACATGAGGCCCCTGGAGAGAGGAGTTCGCTAAAATAACTCAGGTGAAGGCTGCTCTGCGCAGCTCTGCAGCGAGCATGGCTGCCGAAGCAGGACTGAGTACCGGCGGGGGGGCGGGTCCGTCGACGCCATTTTCTCCAAGAGCGCCAAAAGACTCACATGGCGGCAGCCATGACAGTTACGACAGCGTCGTCCAAAACGTCACCGTCCCGTTGAAGACGCCCAAGTACTCTGGTAGGTCCAGCTGGGAGGCCTTCCATGCACAGTTTGAGCTGCTGGCTCATGCAGGGAGGTGGACAGCGGAGCATAAAGCCCTGCAGCTGGCTCTCTGCCTACAAGATGATGCACTGGACTGCCTGTTGCTGCTGGGCTCAGAGGACAGAAAAGACTATTGTGCTCTAGTTGGAGCTCTAAAAAGGCGGTTTGGACCTGTGTGGCAAGATGGCGCCAGTGTGTTGGGCGTCTCGTCTGCCACTCTGTCTTTTTTTATTATTTTTGTTCCTATGCTTTTATGATGTGGACTCTCTACTGGTGTATGATCGCCAAACCCTTTTTGGGCTTCGTCTGCCTGCTGCTAATATTTTACATCGTCATGAGAAGCACGATTCTTTGCCCCCGCTGTTGGCCGGAGTTCCATCATACCTGTGCCGGGTACCACACCCCCCTCGCCGGAGAAGACGTCACCGGCGTCGAGGTAAACGCGGTGGGCTCTTGGTGAAGCTGAGGACCGTTTTGGCAAGTTCGCCGGGAGTATTCCTGTCCCAGATTGGATCATTTCCTGGTCTGCATGCTTCGCGGCGCTCCTTGGACCCGGTTGATTCCTGGCTGGTACCTGTTGTCGACTCGGATCAACATTTCTTTCCTCCACGTCTCACTCCTCCACATCTGCGCTGGCGAAGTGCCGACCTTGGAAATCTGCAACACTTTGCTCGGATTAATTCTTCTGCTGCATCGCCAGAACCAGTTCCTATCAGGATGGGTCTGGTAAACGCGAGATCTGTTGCAAACAAAACTTTTATTCTGAAGGATTTTTATTCATCTCAGGGTTTGGACTTTCTCTCCGTGACGGAAACTTGGATTTCTTCGGGTGAGTCCAGTGTTTTCTCTGAACTTTTACCCCATGGCTGCTCATATTTTAATACTCCAAGGCTCTCGGGTCGTGGAGGAGGTTTAGCTGTCATTTATAAATCTTGTTTTGACTGTAAGCAGTTGTCCCCCCCGACTGCTTTTTCTTCGTTTGAACTGAGCATGTTTGAGCTCGGCTGCACTCCTCCACTTTTGTGCGCAGTCATTTACAGGGCTCCCAAGTACAATAAGGATTTCATACGGGACTTTTCTGATTTTTTGAGCGATTACATGTCCAAATATGAGCAAATTTTATTTTTAGGAGACTTTAATATCCCGGTGTGCAGCCCTGGAAAGCCGCTGGTGAAGGATTTTTTAGATTTAGTGGATGCTTTTGGTCTCACTCAATCAGTGAAGGGCCCAACGCATGAACGTAAACACACCCTCGACCTTGTTTTATCTTATGGATTGTCTATTTTAAACTTGGAAATTGGTGATGCATTGTTTTCCGACCATATGCCAGTTTTATTTGATTTTATTCCTGTTTCTAAAGCTGTTAAACCCTGTGCTCCTGCTCGGAGCTGCCGTGTTTTTAACTCATCCACTGCTGCTCATTTTTCCACTGCCTTTAATAGTTTAAATTCACAGCTCTCTGTGTCTCTCAGCACTGAGGAGCTTTCACTACATTTTGATTCTTTATGCAACACTATTTTGAATGATGTGGCCCCAATTAAAACTAGGCGTTCAAAGCCTAAATCTGACCCGTGGTTGAGTGACCATACCCGTGCCATTAGGCAGGTATGCAGGAAAAATGAACGCAAATGGAGAAAGGATGGTCTCCAAGTCTCATTTGATATGGTGAGAGAGAGTTGGCGTCGCTATCAACAAGCTGTAAAAACAGCCAGAGCCAAATATTTCTCTGACATTATTGTTGCCAACTCTCACAACCCCCGTGTTCTTTATGATACAATCAACACGGTCCTAAATTCACATGAACCGGTTCCTATTGAAGCATCTAAAGAACTTTGTGATAAGTTCCTTCAATTTTTTTTGGACAAGGTTACGAACACGAGGGCTTGTATTTCTTTTCCTTCCCATGACCCTTCCATCCTGGTCCCCTGTCCTGCACTTTTTGATCATCTGGAGCCTATTTCTCTCTCCTACCTAGAGAAAATTGTCACCAGTATGAAACCATCAGGTTCCCCCCTTGATGTTGTACCTCCTTGTTTTCTTAAGGAGGTATTTTCTACAGTTGGCTCTTTTGTTCTAAATTTGATCAATAGCAGCTTAATGTTTAGCGTGGTGCCAGGCAATTTTAGACATGCTGTGGTTCAGCCATTATTGAAAAAACCTGGCCTTGATCCTACCTCTTTGTCCAACTTTAGGCCAATTTCAAAGTTACCTTTTATTTCAAAAATATTGGAAAAAGTTGTTTACACCCAGCTGAAGGACTTTTTGGATGAATTTAAAATTTTGGAGGTCTTCCAGTCTGGTTTTAAAACCTACCATAGCACTGAATCTGCTCTTTTAAGGGTTTTTAATGATATATTTTTATCGCTGGATTCTGGAAACTGTGTTTTACTTGTGCTTTTAGATTTAACAGCTGCTTTTGACACAGTCGACCATGAAATTCTTATCGCCAGATTGGAGCAATGGGTGGGCATCACTGGCTCAGCTCTGCAGTGGTTTAGGTCCTACCTTTCAAATCGAAGTTTCAGTGTGAAGATTGATAATTTTACCTCTGCATCTGCTGCCCTCCCCTGGGGTGTACCCCAGGGATCTATCCTTGGTCCTCTTCTCTTCTCACTTTACCTTCTGCCACTCGGTTCTATTTTCAGAAAGCATGGTGTGCAGTTTCATTTGTATGCGGATGACTGTCAAGTCTATTTTCCTGTAAAACAAAATGGCTCCACGCAGTCTCTTCTGGACTGTCTTGGTGACATTAGAGGGTGGATGGCGCTTAATTTCCTCCATTTTAATGATAAAAAGACCGAGGTTATGGTCTTTAAATCTAGTGCTCCTGACAGTCCCACCACTTTTGATTTTTCCTCTTTGGCCCCATATGAAAAGTCGATTGTGACAAATCTAGGAGTGAAAATTGACCCCTGCCTGAAACTGGACTGTCACATCAACAGCATGGTTAAGTCCTCGTTCTTTCATCTGAGGCGCCTGTCAAAAATCAAGCCCCTCCTTTCTAGACGCCACTTAGAGACAGTAATCCACGCTTTTATTACTTCACGCCTGGATTATTGTAACTCTCTTCTGATTGGAGTAAATAAGGCCTCGCTTTCTCGGTTGCAGCTGGTACAAAATGCTGCTGCACGATTTTTGACTGGTACAGGCAGACGTGAGCACATCACTCCAGTTTTAATGTCCCTTCATTGGCTTCCTGTCCAGTTTCGAATCCATTTTAAAGTTTTATTGTTTGTTTTTAAGTCTTTGAACGGTTTTAGTCCCTCTTATCTGTCTGAACTGCTTCAACTTTATGTGCCATCACGTGCTCTTAGATCCGCTGACCAGATGCTTTTAGCAGTCCCGAAAACCTTTTATAAGACCAGAGGAGACAGAGCATTTTCGGCTCTGGCTCCTAAATTGTGGAACGAGCTGCCACTGAAGGTCAGGCAGGCCCCATCAATATCTGTTTTTAAAACTCGTTTAAAAACACATATGTTTTCATTGGCTTTTAAACCAGAATGAGTTCACATCTCTGTTTTAATGTTGTATTATTTTACTTGTGATGTTCTGATATTTATATGATTGAGATTGATTGTTTTTATTGTTATGTGCTTGTTTTTATTCTTGTACAGCACTTCGGACGGCTGCTGCTGTATTTTTAAGTGCTTTATAAATAAACTGGTATGGTATGGTATGGTATGACCCACCATGTTTTCAAATTGCATCACCATTAATATTTTTTAGTTTATTTAAAAATAAAACAGGAGCGTTTATTTATATTGTAGAGAAATAAGCTAAATGTGTTATTTCATGATTTATAGCAGATTTTTGCAACAGCTCCGGGAAAATCTGCCCCCTCCATATATGGGCATTAACATCACTGAAGTATCCGCCTTGGAGTTATAGGCGGAGTTATAACAAGCAACTTCTGACCAGAGAATACAACTAATAAAAACAATGTGTGGGACAAACGTCAGACTTTTACAAGTAGTCTTGTTGTGACATTTTAATATTTCGTCAGTAATAATTGTTCAAATGGCTGCTGATCAGCACAGCAGCACCACCTCCCTCCTGCTCAGAGAGAGGGAAAAAAAGCGAAACATATTTAATATTCCCTTGTTAATAAATCTGCCTGTTGATTAATCCTGCGGTCGCTCACTGATGTCTATCATATTCTGAGCGCGCATCCACTTTTTATTCTCTCCCCGTGACCTGACAGGTCGGGAGTACAGAATTAAAAGGCAGCCGCAGAGGAGCTCTGAGCGCGCGTGCTCCCCGTAAGGCTGAGATACGGAGACGAGCCCTGAGTCGGCACCAGAAGGAACTTCAAAGGTGACCAGCAGAACGCGGAGCTGGGCGAAGATGCGCGGCTGGCTCCTCTGTGAGGCTCATGGGCAGAGGAGCGAGTGAGAGCAGCAACAGTTTTAACCAGCGCGAAGGAACTTCAAAGGGGACCAGCGTAACGCGGAGCCGGGAGAAGACGCGCGGCTGGCTCCTCTGAGGCTCATGGGCAGAGGAGCGAGTGAGAGCAGCAACAGTTTTAACCGCAGCGGTGTTATATCTTATTAAAAAGTTCTAATAAATAAATAAAAACAGAGCGCTGGTCCAGCTGTACACACAACTGCACCAGGAAATATTTAGAGATCACGCATTCACGTAGGACACGAGTTTAACTGCAGTTCTCTCATAAACCTCCATGGCGAACTCACTCCTGCCTTCTGGGTGGAGACTTTAATGATGTCATTGCGCACTTCGGCAATCTTCGGCCGGGTTTCCAGATTCATCCGGGACTGGATTTATTTTATTATTTTTTGTAACCCTTGCCTGACCCAATTGCAAAAATGAAAATAGACATCATATTCTACTACAGTAATTGTCCAATATGGTGAATTGTTACTGTCATGGTGGGTGTTGTCCTTTAAAGCAAATACCTTGCACAATGAGTTGCACTGTAGGTATGTGTTGTGAAAGACGTGCAGCCACTAATACTCCATGTTTGCACAATATCTGTAAAATTAATTAAAATGTAACTGTTTTAATGTTTTTTAAGGTCAGCTGGTTGTGGCTACCATATTAAATTCAGTTACCTCCAAAAGTTTTTTACTTGTAGTTGTGTATCTGTTGAACATTTCCTAAAGGTTTTATTCAAATTCCCCATCATGAGATGTTTTTAATTTATAACAAAAACAAAGTTGATGTCAAATATCTAATGGCAAAGTTTCAAAGATCTTGCTTCATTCTTTAGTGCTCAGACATATGCACATATGTACCATACCGTACCGTACCATACCATACCAAGCCGTACCGTACCATACCATACCACTTTATTTAAAAAGCATTTAAAAACAGCAACAAGGCCAACAAAAGTGCTGTACAACAAAACTAAACAAGGAAAGAACACAAGATAAAATACATAAATACATAGAGGTAAAGATAACTAAATGGCTAACATTATAGAATACAGACAAGATAAAATCAAGTCACCCTGGACCGAACACCAGGGAATAAAATTATTTTTTTAAACGAGAATTAAAAACAGTGAGAGATGGAGCCTGCCAGACGTGCAGTGGTAACTCATTCCACAGTTCTGGACCTGCAACAGATAAAGCCCTGTCACCTCTGAGCTTGAGACGTGTGCGTGGAACTCATAAAAGTTTCTGGTCTGCTGACCTCAGAGAGCGTGTTGGGACATATGGCTGCAGCAGATCAGTGAGATAAGAGAGGGCAGAACTATTAAGAGATTGAAAAAACATATGAAAGGATTTTTAATTGAATTTGGAAGTGAAACGGGAGCCAGTGAAGGGAAGCCAAAACTGGAGAAAACTGCTCTCTTTTGCCTGTACCAGTTAAAAATCGGGCTGCAGCATTTTGTACCAGTTGTAAACGAGCAGTGGAGGTCTGACTGATTTCAAAAAGAAGCACAATGCAGTAACCAAACCTGGATGTTATGAAAGCATGTGTTACAATCTCAAGGCTACTTTTGGATGGGCTTCAATTTAGACAGTCAGCTCAAGTGAAAAAACAGGATCTAACAATCGTGTTGACATGACCGTTTAGTTTCATGGAAGGGTCCATCTTCACTCCCAGATTACAACCTCAAACAGCAAGAGAGCAAAGGTCAGTACAGAATATGTGTGGATCATTCTCAGCTAACACCTAAACAAATCGTAGCTCAGTATCAGTAAAATTGAGCTGAACTTATTTTTGTGTTTTTTGAAGACAGTCAGATGTGGCAGCTCTAGAACTGGATTACTTCCTATATCTTTCATTTTATTTGATATGTTTTGGATTCATTTAAGAAACACAAGAGCAAACCTGAGCAAGAATGATCCAGTCCATTAGCAGAAACTAAAATTTTATTTTCATATTTTTTTATTTTATTTATAAAAAAACAAGTACAAAAAAATCTTACAATGTCAAACATGGCTAGAGACTTAAGGCATGCATAGCACAAAAGAGAATAAAGGCACATAAACAAAAAACAAAAATGTGTTTTGGGCAGCTTACAACAGAAATTCGTTACAGATTGTTTTAGTTTTTAAAGCTTTTGCATTAGTACAATACTTTAAAGTAGATAAGTAAGAGGAAATATAATTAGAAAACACTATAAATCTAGGTTTTAGCAAGGAGAATTTACAGCTGTGGATGTAAAATTTGGCTAAGAGTAGTATTAAATTTACAACAAAAACTTTCTCACTTGAAATATTTGGACAAAAGAAACCAAACAGTATAGTTTTAGCATCAAATGGTAGGTCAATTTCTAACTTTCTATTTACATACATGAAAATGTCTTTCCAGAACAGCTGAGTATGAGAACAGTCCCAGAAGAGATGGATGATGGTCTCCTCAGAGCTGTGGCAGAGTGAACACATTGGGTCTACGTTTGGACGGTACTTGGAGATTATATAGTTTACAGGATAACATTTATGCAGAATCTTTAGGGACACTTCTCGAATCTTATTAGTTATAAAGTATTTTCTAGGTAACAACCAAACATCTTTCCAACAGATATCATTAAATAAATTATCCCAGAAGAATATAGAAGCAGGTTTACTAATGCTGTCTCTAATTATTAATTCTCTAATACATTTGTTATTTGTTTTTTCACTTAAAAAAGGGTCAGAGTTACCAATGAATAATTCTTCAGTTAAATAGTTCGTGCTGTTTTGTACAGGATTTGACATCAACATTTTCACACCAGATGGAATTGCATCAAAGACAATTGCAAATTCTTTTGGTAGTACTGGAAAGTTATACGTAGTTAAAAATTCACTGTAAGAGTAAGTGTTGCCGTCTTTGTTGAATAACTGATGTACATGAACTATTCCTCTGTCTTCTTCCAGTCTGATGAGTGTGTGTGTGTGTGTGTGTGTGTGTGTGTGTGTATGTGTAAAAATCAGGTGAAGCCTCTTCTTCCAGTCTGATGAGTGTAGGGGGGGGGGATGGGGGTCCTGGTCCGTGCAAAGTCTCTTCAGCAGAATCAGGTTCCAGGAGACCAGCAGGGTCAGACGCTGCCCCGGGATGTTTACCTGAACCCTGCTGCCAGTTTTTCCATGGCAGCTTTGCGCTCCTCTGCCTTCTGCTGCGAGCGCTGCAGGACGTTCCTCAGCTCCTGGAGGTGGTCCAGCGTGCCCACCAACTCACCCCTCACCGTCTTCATCTGGCTCTCCAGCATCTGCGTGTGATGGAGGGAGTTCCTCCTGTGGCGTCTGCTGGAGCGCACTTTCTCTTCCAGGTCCTCCACTGATGAGTGACAACAACAGTTTGAGACACCACAAACACCAAGAAGACTTTAAAACATGACCTTTATGGTACAGACCCATGTTCTCCTGGCAGTGGCGGACTTAGACATTTTGGGGCCCCAGGCAAACCTTTGTAAAGGGGCCCTCCCCCAAGTCAGCCTAAATGTACCATTAGGCCCTGCCCTGAAGGTCAAAGATTTTCATGTTCATACTCTAATACTGGGAACTAGACAATAAAAACAACAGTTTTTTTCTCTACTTTAATAAGGTACAACTATCCTTTAAAGTGTTTTTGCAAAACATGTTTTATTATTGCAATAAAAGGCTCTAAATCAAGTCTTACACCAAATTCAACAACTCTAAATAAAGGCAAACAAATAGAGAGGGTAGATGTGAGCAATACAGTAGAAATATATTTTCCTAAATTAGAAGATTTTCACAACTTTAATTCTTTTAATGTTATATTACATATTCTGTAACAGGGAACAGTTGTTAGATCAATGTGAAAAAGTGAATGTGTGTAGTTGAGATGTAGTACTTTGAGATGAATTCACACACTGGCTTGATATGATATAATTATTTTTTTATTAAACGTACATTAACAAGCAGGAGCAATGTTAGGGATGTAGGTGACTGGCCAGGGCCCCTGCTGATTGGGGGCCCCAGGCAACCGCCTCTTTTGCCTTAATGGTAGATCCGCCTCTGTCTCCTGGTAGCCTTTGCTGTCTGAGCTCACTTCTGTCTTCTTATCCAGCAGGTCCTTTGTCTGCTGCAGCATCTTCTCCATCTTTGCCAGCTCGGCGGCTTTGGTGTCGCTGTCCCGCCGAATCCTCAGCAGCTGCTGCTCCCTCTGGGTCAGCTCCCCATGACTCATGTTGGGTGCAGAGACTCTGGACAGCCCAACGACAAAACAAACACCAGGACCCTGAGCAACCTGGAGCTCAACAGCCAGCAGCTGTCCTGAGAATTCAACAGGAGGAGGAAGTCTCAGAGACTACTCAGCATCTAGTGGAAGTGATCTCCAAAAAGCACAGAGCTCCTTTTAGAAACACAGAAACTGCTGGTGTGTTTACAGCTCAGCTGTTCTACTGGAGGGTTGTGTTTTTTAATAAACCAGAACCTCAGCTCATGCCTGGAAGTCATCTGAACACAGAACAAACTGTTACAAATAGCTGAAGTCATAAGACTGGCCGTGCACAACTCCTAAGAAACCCTTATCCATTTTATTTATTAACTGAACTCAGAAAAAAAAAACTGAAGATGAAAAATTCAAAACCAACAAAAGCCAAGCAGTCCTTAAAGAAATGTCTATAGCCCTCTGTGTTTAAGGACAAAGTTTTACATTAAGATCATCTTGTGCTGAACAGTGACATTTGTTATCTTGTTACAGTATAGGACATATATTATGTCCTGATGCATGCTCAATAATCCAGGTAGAAAAATCCAAAAAAGTTAAGTCTGGTCCATTGGACATTCAAAGAACAAACAAACAAACAAACAAACAAACAAACTAAACAAAAAAAAAACAGTAGAAATGTTTCATCTTTCATCTGAAAGACTTCTTCAGTCTGAGGTGCTTGATGGGGATTTTAAACCCCTGTTACCTTAATAAAAACCACACAAGATAAACAAGAGAACAGTGTTAAAACAGACAAACAAACTTTGCAAAGGGGAAGGCTTTTTAATGTCTTTTGAAACTTAGTTTGGTCTCAAATACATTGTCCAGCACAATTCCGAATTGTACTGGACATGACAAGCTATTTAAACAAGAAGGAGGTGGAGTTGACAAGTTCTGACGTCTTACAGATAAAACAAACAAGTCGTGGTTCTGATCTAACAAGAACATCTTATCCAAACATTGTCAAGGCTAGAAGACTGTCTTTTCTGTATCAAGGAGAAAAGCAAACAAACATGTTTGTACTATCAAATATAAGTGTTTAAAGGGAACAGAGAATATTTGATATAAGTGAGCTGGGTTATAATTATTGGGTCAGAGTAATTAGTTTTAGATGATAAATATTGAACATCTCCATCATTCCATCCTCTTTATCATATATAAACTGATCATTATCAATTATGTGAGTGGTATGGAAAATGACCCCGAGGCCTAATTCGAATTAGGGGCAAAAAACACATACCGACCGTTAGGGATGGGAATTGATAAGAAATTATCAATATCAATGCCGTTATCGATGTCCTTTATCGATTCAATTCCTTATCAATTCTGTTATCAATTCTCATTTGGGTAAAAAAATATAGTAAACCATTTTAATAATAAACGAATAATATAGGATAGAGTTTCCGGAAAGGCCTTGGTTGGCTGCATTTTCCTTTTGCAGTTAGAACTTGGCAGTCACTTTTAGTTGTGTTGGTGACGTTGTGGTTCACTTTCTACTTTTCTTGTAGGACACATACTTCTTAGGTAGACTTTAGTTGGGTTATTTTTATTTATTTATTTTTTTTGTCCTGTTTATCTCCTGTCCACGCTCCAGCTCAGTAGGTGGCGGTAATGCACCTTAAGTTGTTTGCCAACCGCCATTAAACTCCACCTAGAAGAAGAAGAAGGACTCGGTGCTTATGCTAGCTGTTTGTGCTGGGGTTACTTGGATAAATCCGCAGAGTTTCCCGCTGTTTCAAGCCAAATTAACACGGCCGGAGGATTCTATTTTGTGTTTTGTGTCGACCACTCGACGGTGAGTCGTTAATTTTATGTATTTTGGGTTCATTTCGCCAATTTTACTCTTCAAAATGGCGGCCGCCATTTTGAAGAGGGCAACTGGTGAAATGTTTTTAATCCAGCAGATTTGACCATTTGAACCGATTAAACTCAGAAAAACCTTGTGCTATAAAGTCACTGACTTTATAGCACAAGGTTCTTCTGAGCTTAACCGGTTCAAATGGTCAAATCTGTTGGATTAAAAAAAGTATTTCTCCATCTACCCTCTTCAAAATGGCGGTTAGCGTGTTAGCAGAACCGATAAGCTGAATCGTTAAGACACGCAACCTACAATTCCATGGAATTGGACTTTTAAGAACCGGTTCTCTAATGCCTCTTATCAACAGGTCCTGTTGGCGCTCGTTCGGGCTCGTTCGTAACTAGTTAACAACTAAGTTACTAGTTAACAACTAGTTATGGAGTGTACCCACAGGGTCCTGTTCACGTGAAACCGGACCTATTTTGGGACCTTCTTGACTGAGGTACAAAGTACCAGTTCTCATGGGTCCAGTTATGACATCAGCACAGTGTGGTCACTGATTGGTCAGGGGGCGTAGTCCTAGGTCGGAGGGCGGAGATTCAGTCTTCTCCAGTAGGTGGCGGTATGCACCTGAACGTTGTTTGCAATCCGCCAAGAAGAAGAAGAAGAAGAAGAAGAAGTCTTCCAGGAAATGCAAGCTGCCATGCTGCCAAAAATCGAGAACAACAAGTCGGAGGAGCACTTCTCTTCTGGAGTCTATAGTAGATGGTGAGTGTTTTATAACTTTAAACATATTTCCAGTGAGTCATGCAACTCTCTGAGCGTTTTTGGACTGAAAAACCACCGGAGACTTCAGCAACAGCCGAGAGGCTTTTCTGAAAAAAAAAAAAAAGATGGAGGGAGGACTCGGAGCGGCCCCTTTCTCTGAAGAAAAATACATAAACAATTATTTAGCTGTCAATTATAGCATAGGTGTGTCTCAGTCTAACGTTTTCTTACTAAAAACGTGATTTAATAATCTGCTGTAAAGATAGTTTGGCGCTTGGTGCTGTTGCACGCGCGTGCGGGACGACAACAACAAGGAAGAAGGCATGCGCTCGTTTATCTTAAATTTAACAACAAAAAAGCTCCTAAAGAATTGTTTCTTAGCTGTAAATTATAGCAGAGTTGCGTGTCAGTCTATCATTTGCTTAATAAATGCACTTTAATGGTCAAATTCACCGGGGTGGTGCAGCTGTTTTTGGTTTAGTCTAAATGGAAACGGTTATATCTGTCCAAAAATGGTTTATAAATATGGGAAAAATTCGATAAATATGTCACTTTGGCCTATAAGTCCCAGGGCATGTAAATTTTGTTAAAAACAGAGACTTACAGGCAGAAATATACAGTACAGCTGTTATTATTTTCCCCCCTCTATTTGAATTTTGCATGTGTTCAATGATGAATTATTTTAAACTATTCTGGTTTCAAGTTTCAAGTTTTTTGTTTGCCATTAGAGATATGTTGTGTGTGTGAAAAGTTAAATAACTATTTGCCGTGGGTTAGATTTAAATAACAAGTAGGTCAGTGCTTTTTATTGAGGCAAGAAGCAACTTGATGTATCCAGCATACAAAAATAGTTATAAAACTACATTTACTACCAAACTTTAGGAAGAAAATTACAGTAATTTATCACTTTACTATTAGTTGCTCTGAACTGAAATACAATGGTTCCAGCTCAGTGTTGTAGTAGTATTAAAAACATTGTAATGGCATTAAATTTATATTAATAGCTATTAGAATTAATTCAAGAAATTCTGTATATACACTATCTTAACAAATGAGGCTCACACTGTTACGTCGTCATTACTTGGCATCAATGTTAACTGTACTTTGTTTCTGTTTTTGCACTCTTTTTTTGATGCAGACAGTGTCCATGAAGAAGAAGAAGGCTCTTCAGATTCTGTTTCTGACTCTCCAAGCCTTCCCACTTCAAACCCTTCCCCGACCACTGAATCTCCAAGTACAGCTTCAAGGAATTCTACATCCACTCCGCCGGTCAACACGCAGCAGAAAGGCCCCACCCAACACCCCTTACTAGGTATGAAGCAGCACCAAACGTGTCTAACATCACGTTGATAGTAATTTTGTGTTGTGTTTACTATTTTCTTGTAAAACAACGTACATGTAGTAAAACTACATTATCAATTATTCAATTGTGTTAATGCTAAAATGTATTATTCATTTATTACTTTAACTTTCATTCATCAAGTTTATAATTCATATTATTCAGTGTGTTTTTTTTTTGTTGTTTTATGATGGCCTTGTTCTTTTTCTAAATTCACACAAACTCTTGAAAAAGAATACATGTCATTTGTTTATACCCACTTGCTTACCACCATAAAGGTGCAAGATTGCTTTATGAAGAGAATCATATTCCTGATGTTACGATCTTTTTTCAAAATTAGCAGGAACTAAAACTTCAATAACGTATTTAAAAACTGTATCATTCTGTACTTCATTGTCTAACAGCCATTTTCTTGTTTGTTCTATCTAGGTCATAGAAAGCGCAAAGCGACAACTGTAGCTGAAAGCTTTATTACAGCTCAGACTGAACAGGAGGAGAAGAACCGGGCACAGCGAGAGGAACACTTCCGGTTAACCATCGAGGAAGCCCAAAAAGCACGTGAGGCCGCTGCTGCGGAGAGTCAACGTCAAGCTGACGCAGCGAGGGAGCAGGAGCAAGCCATTCTGAGGGAGGAAATGGCTTTAAGAAGAGAGGAAGCAGCACAACGAAGGCAGGAGGCTGACCAGAGGGCTGCTTTCAATCAAGCGCTCCTTGGGGTGCTGGAAACGGTTGCCCGTTCCATGGCAAACCGATAAGTTACGAGAGATGTATATTTCTAAACCTTAAAAAAGTTTTTTCTTGTTTTGTATGCCTTAATTTCTAATAAAAACACAATTGTAAGCATAGGCGTAATTTACACGGGGGTTAGGGGGGTTTTGACCCCCCCAATAATTTGATCCGGTCATTTAACCCCCCCAATAAAATGAAATCATTTCGTCATTATACATATCTTACATCAATAATTGATTTTCTTTATTCATTCAAATTTTTTAGTAAAATTGCTGCATGTTTTTAACAAACTCCCTGAGGACTGACCCCCTCCCATGCAAATAATTTGGTATCACCCATCTCACCGGCTACAGGAAGTCACGTGAGTCACGGAGCTGCTCATGAAGTTGCCCAGAAGTTTCTACATGCATGTGTTCGAAAAAGGCCTCCTTTGGTCGGACTGACTCTGTCGCTGCCCGCCCCTTGCTATGGATGTAGCTGCTATTAGCTGTGAGGTTCGCTGTTTTTGTTTGCAAGATACCACTCATAAACCACACCGCGGATTTTTAAATCAAGCTGATTTCACATTTGGTTCAGCTCAGGAGCCCATCTGCTGTAGTGAGGTAAGAAATATATTTTTTAAGCGTTTATTTAACTAAATTTAAAGAAACAAAGCTCCGGTTTGACCCGCCTGGCGCCTGCATAAAATTCAGCGAACTTTTTTTTTTTTAAATCCAGCTGATTTGAACATTTCGTCAAACTCAGGAGTACGTCTACTATCACCCATAAGTCAGCGAAGAAATACTGTATATTTTTAAGCGTTTATTTAGCTAAATTTAAAGAAAGAAAGCGTCCGGTTTGACCCGCCTGGCGCCTGCATAAAAATCAGCGAACTTTTTTTTTTAAATCCAGCCGATTTGAACATTTAGTTAAACTCAAGAACACGTCTTCTATAAAGTCAGCTTAGTAATATATTTTTTCTCGCAAAGAAATAATTGTTTTTACCGTGTTTCTTTGTGAAGTTCTTCGTACTAGCTGGGTCCTGTCGCCGCCATCTTGATCAGGACAAAGCTGACGCGTCGCGTGGAGATGACGCGTATACAGCAAGAGAAATTGAATATGATGTCCCATTAAGTAAAGCAGAAATAAAAATAATTGTTAAAGATAAAATAAATGATATGTGGCAGGAGAGGTGGGATTTAGAGGAAAGAGGAAGACATTTACATAACATACAGAAGGAGGTACTCCTAAGTGACGATAGTAGTTTAATGTCTAGGAGAGAGGAAGTATGGATTAAGTTGAGGATTAATAATAATAATAATAATAATAAATTCAATTTATACCGCACTTTTCATTAATAAAAATCTCAAAGTGCTTGGGCACACTACATTAAATAGTGGTCTAAAGATAATAGGAAAACATCCATCAGGTGACTGCTCTAATTGTGGGGTACTGGAAGGAGTGGAACATGTGTTGATTTATTGTAAGAAATATAATAAAGAGAGGAAGGCACTGGAAAGGGTAATGGGGAGTTCGGTGACAATGGTTACTTTATTGAAGAAAAATCAGTCACAGGTTATAACTAAAGCATTTGTTAAATATTTGAAAGTTACAAAATTAGCTGAAAGGATTTAATTTTATTTTAATTAATTAATTAATTTATTTATTTATTTATTTTTTGTTGAAAGTAGACTCTTGAATTACATCTCCGTCCAGTTGATGGCGGTAATGCACTGAGTTTGTAAACTGCCAGTAAACACCATCGAAGAAGAAGAAGAAGAGATGACGCGTATTAAACACTGAAGCGTATAGTGTACAATTTTTTCGTGTTTATTGTTAATCACAACCCCCCCAATGTTAGACCTAAAGTTACGCCCCTGATTGTAAGTTGTGCTTCCATCTTATCTTCAAAAGTGAAGCGCTTACAGCATTTTTGTTGTAAGTCAATAGTGTAGGATAAGCAAAGTAACTTTGTTTTTTTTTAACCTATAACGACACTGGTGAAGATTCTATGTTATCCTTTACATGTCAAATCCAAACCAAAATGGATAAAAAAAAAAAGACTTTCATTTGAAGTGAAGACATTTCGCTAATCATCTGAGGAGCAATGTCAATTTAATGAAAAATGGAGTGTGTGAATAAAGTTATAAAGCTGTGGCGTTCTGTAAGCTTGCAAAATGGAGATTGTTCGGCATGTGTCAATCTCCATAACCCAAGCTCACGGCAAAGCACAGCTTTATAACTTGAATCACACACACACACTATTTTTCATTAAATTGACAAAGGTCCTCAGATGATTAGTGACAGTTACAAATAAGGAGTAGCTTTTCTATTGTTTTGTTTTTTCTGTAATGAGTACTGGAAATTGTAGCCATAATACATTATTTCCATGTTTTGTAAATCAATCTACATAGCAGTACAGTTATAAAGGTGTAGGATTTGTGTAATCTGTTTATAATCATCCTCATTCAGGAGTTTCTCCATCATAGCATCTCAAACACCTGTGGCCTGATGTCCATCCTGTGGATCCAGCAGCTTCTGCAGCATGTTTACCCAAGGTCAAAAAATATCTCCGTGAGTTTGACTGGTAAAATGGAGCACAGCAGGATTTAAATTTAAAACACTATAGCCATGTTTTTCAAATCATGTAGTTTTTTAATGGATAGAGGATCAAATCGAAGTTAAAAAAGCCTAGCTTCCTCTTGCTAAACATCACTTCAATTGTTGAGATAATGTGCGATAGCTTAATTTAATAAGCTGCAAGGTTAAGCATAAACACTAATGCCTCTTATCAACAGGTCTGGTTCCTGTAAGGTCCCATTGTGGCTAGTTTGGGCCAGTTCCTATGGGACCGGTTTATTTCTGTATCCATGCGCGCATTAGGACCCCTTTGGTGGGCGTGAAGTTCTCCTGCAGTGGGCGGGTAGTTCTCCTGCAGTGGGTGGATCATTAATATCAACGCTTCTAACCAGCTGGTGGCGCTAGTGATACATTAAGCTCTTTACGAACCACCACTAACAATAGAAGAAGAAGAGCTGGGGAAAACAACACACAACAAAATGGATGACATCGTTGCTTTTTTCAACGTTCTGCTTTGCCTGTTGCTTTTTCAAAGAGTAGAAGAACTGAGCAGAGTTGGGAGGGAAGCGATTTTCAATCACAGAAGACACGTTATTTTCAGGCGTCGAAGAGAACTTCTGTTCAGACGTTTAACAGCAATCCGAACCATGGAAAGGCTGCGTTTATCCACACAAAACACTGAACAGTCTGGAGCAAAGTAGAGTTTTTGAACGTTTAAATGAAGTTTCCATAGCATAGCATAGTTCATTACTTATTAATAAACTACATTACATTGGACTCTGGAAAAACCTTTTACAGAACCGGTTCTCGGTTCCCATCCCTACCGACCGTCCTGTTGCCTCTACAGTAACGCCATGATAACTCAGGATCACCTTTTTAGGATGGTTTTGAGAGATTTAAAGTTTTGGAGAACTCTGTAGTGATGATTGTCAAATTTTATGACTTATTTCAATGTTTGAGAGAAATAAAGATTTGAGGTGAAGTCTGCAATGAGTATGGTCTTATTTCATGGCTTATGTCAAAGTTTTAAAAGGAATAATATATCTAGCAGGGATTAGTCTATTTACCCACAAAAACCAAGTTTTTCCAAAGAAATAGAACTTTTGAGAAGAAACATATATATATATATATATATAT
>JBBPBX010016666.1:25394-37215 GCA_038048925.1 Garcialebias charrua | reverse complement strand
TTTATGTAAAAAAAAAAAAAAAAAAAATCCCACAATTATTAACCCTTCATTATCCCATCAACTAAGGAATTAATATATGTCATATTACGACCAGTGATGGGGAAATACATGACTCAATTTGACCTAGACTGAATGGCACGTCTAAAACAAGCACCAGACAACTTAAGTGGAGTGATTGTGTAATCAGGTAGTTGCTGGAGTGTTTGATAAACAAACAAAGCAGTGAACAAAGACCACCAGACATAGAGCATAACTTACCAGGTCTTGATTATGTTTGACTCTACAGTCAGGCCGTGTATTTGCATGAGTCCGCTGGTTGTATCGTGCAGTTGCTAAACATTTTAGGTGTAAAAATGTCACAGTGGCCCAACATGTGAACCAATATAGATATGTGAGGGTAAACACAATGTAAATGTTCTGGTTACCCAAGCTGAACCATAACAATGAGAAATGTCATTGGTTGCTGTGAGCATCACAGAATCTTATGACCTCCTGGACTACATCTGAATGAACAGTATCAGTCAGACCACAGGTTCATCATCCCACGTGTTGGCTGTCATTAACACCAAAGTAAAATATGGCTGCATTGGAAGTGCTGTCACTAACCGGGAGAAATGTACCGGTAATCATGATAGGTAGTATTGTATCATTGTACTAGCATTACTTGTAGGATCATGACTGACTTCAAGTCACCTCTGGTAGCTTCAGGTGACAATGATGTGACAGTGTGCATGTTTTATCCTTCAAAAGGCATCGCTCTATAGCAGGGCTATTCATCTGGCAGCTCGTGGGTGACTTCAATCCAGCCCACCAATGACTTCATAAAATATATACTTTTCTTGTTCTGGGTTTGGGCTTTGGATTCTGTTTATTGCATTTATGATTCAATGCAATACAATAAACAAATTTAAAAGGTAACAAATCATTGTAATACTTGGTTTATTTACATAATAACTTAAATCGCTGGATGTCTGGCCCCTGAGCTGCTGGCTTTCAGAAACTGTGGCCCCCTGAGCAGTTGTGTTGAATAGCCCTGCTCTATAGTCATCTAGAAAGTAGTCTTCTATTAGACAAGACCTGTTTACATATAGATGAATGGTCTGCCGGGGTCATATTCAGGTGCTTCCCTGTCCAGCCTGGCCCTCCAGTCTTTAATCAAACAAACTAAATTAGTTCAGACGTCAGCTCTCATTCAGAGCTGATCTGCTGGATCTTTGAGGACACCTGTGCAATGTTGTTCTGCACTAAACCGTTGCTTTTGTTCAGGCCTATGAAGGTCCACACCCTACTAATGCAGAACCGACAGTGTTCTCGCGTTGATAACTGCAGCAATGCGCTGACCTTAAAACAGGAGCAACTTCATTTCATGTCTACTCAATCTGGTTGCAGAACTGTTATATTTTTAACAGTGTGTGCATGTTGCTGCACAGATCTAAACATCAGAGCGAGCCCCAGTGTGGTGTGCTGGCCTCTGTGGACTCTTTCCTCTCCCTGTGCTCTGCTTCAACCTACATCTGATGTAAAAGGGTTAACAGACCCCGACAAGTTTTCAATTGTATTTCCAACTTGTGTTTGCTGAATGATGCATTGATGTGAAAACAGTCTGCCACTAATAACACCTCGTTCCTCACACTCCTCTTTGTTGTGACTGTGCGATGATTTAAAAATAATGATGTGTTTTGTTTTGTCTGTCTTTATTTTCCATGAAAGCATTCTTCTGTTGTCAGTGAAGGGGCTTAATTCAAACCAGCCGCTTTGCTCTTTGTTAAAGAGGGGTAATGTATTTTGCTTCCTGGTTGTTTGGCTTGCTGCGCGTGTCATTTTCCACCTTGATCGAATATACAGACCTCCGTGTATATTTGGGACAACTTAATCTCTCCCATTTCTTTAACATTTACATTTGCTATGCTTGCACAGAAGCACATGAAGATACAGAAGGCTTGTCATCACAAATGGTTTTCGTTTTGTTCATGCAAATTGAATGTGACTCTACTCTTAAGTGTGTTTAAGAATAATATTGGAGTTTGATTTTATTTTCCTTAAGGCACAAATATGTAAAGCCTCCTTCACATCTCATACAACAGGGGTATCAAGTTTCAAAAAGCCTTCTAGGTCTCATGGTCATTACACATCGATATTGTGTTCTGGTAATGATGTCCATAGCAACAGGATGCCCAGTGCTTGTGTGCTTTCCCTTCTAAAGGGTCATATTACATTATCCGCCTATATTTGCAGGGACGGCACCATCGAATATGGAAAAAAAGCTTCCAGCTTTTTGATCAGAAGGTTTTCTGGAATTTGGTACCCATTTATTAATAAACTGTTTCACAGTGGTTTAGAAATTAGGTGTACTTAGATAAATAAGTTGAATTTTTTCCATATGTATATGGCTTACTATAATTAATCACCCTGTTCATACTGGCCATGAAAAATTATTCCTAATGATTTTTAAATGTAAATGATGGATGACAAAGTCTACAGTCCTCTAGGTTGCTAATCTTCCACTACATCAAAATTAGGAAACACCAAACATGTTAAAATAAAATAAACATAATTTGTGTAATAATATATTCAGAATATTTTGATTGGAACAAGGACTGGAAACTTTGACTTTGATCATTTATATAATGGGCATGGTTGTTGGAATGGAATGTTTTATTTTTGCTTGGCAGAAAAGGAAATGAGCAGTAAACTAAACTGTTCTTGTGTTTTAAAGAGCTCACAATGATTGTTTTTTTTAGACCTACTAGAAAATAATCTAACATTTAAATATTTTTTAGGATTTAGAGAACACTGTGAATTAATATATAGATATAAAGATCCCGTTTTTGTGTTTCCACAAGCAGTTTCCAATACATTTTTGCCATATTTAAACATGTCGTTAAAGCAATAATGTAGACAGTTTTTATATTTTTTAAAGTAGATTCTGTGGAAAAGTTCAGAACGAATGCCTCTTTGCTGATAACTCCTGGAACTGACTCAGTTTGCATAAAGAGAGTTTTACATCTCTGGCAGTGTAGAGAGGTCCATGGTTCTACGCAGTGAATATGGAATCAGAGGCTGGTTATTACCAGCATGTTACAGTGGTGCTTGACAGTTTGTGAACCCTTTCAATTTTCTATATTTCTGCATAAATATGACCTAAAACATCAGATTTTCACACAAATCCTAAAAGTGGATAAAGAGAACCCAGTAAAACAAATGAGACAAAAATATAATACTTAGTCATTTATTTATGGAGGAAATTATCCAATATTACATATTTGTGAGAGGCAAAACCCACGCTGTCATTTTCACCACTTTATTGTCTGTCCAAACATGTCTCACTTATAACTGAGTTTTCAAGGCTCAGTGTGATTTGTCTGTATAAATAAAGGTTGAATGAATGTAAACTTTTGTTTTCAGTATCTGGTGTGACACCCCACCCCCCGTGCAGCAATAACTGCAACTAAACGTTTCCCGTGACTGTTGATCAGTCCTGCACACCGGCTTGGATGAATTTTAGCTCATTCCTCTGTTCAGAACAGCTTCAACTCTGGATGTTGGTGGTTTCCTCACATTAACTGTTCACTTCAGGTCCTTCCACAACATCTGGCTTGGATTAAGGTCAGGACTTTGACTCGGCCATCCCAAAACACAAACTCTATTATTCTTGAACCATTCTTTGGTAGAACGACTTGTGTTCTCAGAATCATTGTCTCACTGCATGAGAGATTCACTTCATGAACAGATGTCCTGACATTTTACCGTATAATTCTGATATAATTCAGAATTCATTGTCCCATCAATGAAGACAAGCCGTCCTGGCCCAGATGCAGCAAAACAGGCCCAAACCATGATACTACCACCACTATGTTTCAACAATAAGGTTCTTATGCAGGAGTGTAGTATTTTATTTTCTCCAAACATAACACTTTTCATTTAAACCAAAAAGTTTTATTTTGGGCTCATCCGTCCACAAAACACTCTTCCAACAGTTTTCTGGCTTGTCAGTGTGATCTTTAGCAAACTGCAGATGAGCAGTAATGTTCATTTTGGAGAGCAGTGGCTTTCTCCTGGTAACCCTGCCATACACACCATGGTTGTTCAGTGTTCTCCTGATGGTGGACTCATGAGCATTAACATCAGTTAGTGTGAGAGACGCCTTCAATCGCTTAGCAGTTACTCTGGGGTCTTTGTGACCTTGCCGGCTATTACACACCAGTGATCTTGTTGGTCCACCACTCCTGGGGAGGGTAATGATCTTAAATTTCCTCCATTTGTATACAGTCTGTCTGACTGTGGATTGGTGGAGTCCAAACTCTTTAGAGATGGTTTTATACCCTTTTCCACCTGATGAGTATCAACAACTCTTTTTCTGAGGTCCTTAGTAATCTCCTTTGTTCGTGCCATGATCCACTTCCACAAACATGTTGTGAAGAGCAGACTTTGATAGATCCATGTTCTTTGAATCAAACAGGGTGCACACGCACACCTGATCATCATCCACTGATTGAAAACACCTAACTCTAATTTCACCTTCAAAATAACTGCTAATCCTAGAAGTTCACATACCTTTACCACTCACAAATATGTAATATTGGATAATTTTCCTCAATAAATAATCAATCAATATACTTTATTGATTCCAAAGGAAAACGTCATAAATAAATGTCCAAGTTTAATATTTCTGTCTCATTTGTTTAACTGAGTTCTTTTTATCTACTTTTAGGACGTGTGTGAAAATCTGACGATGTTTTATGTCATATTTATGCAGAAATAAAGAACATTCTAAAGGGTTCACAAACTTTCAAGCACCACTGTAAACACAGATTGTGAAACATAATTATTAGTCAGATTATGTATCAGATGATTCAGTAATGCTGAGTAATAACCTTTTTTTAACGTCCTATTACTTTCCTTTTTCATTGGACTGTTTTTGTATGCTTCCATTTTTATGGCATGTTTCACATGAAACATGACTGTTAATGGACTGCAGATGACTCAGTCTTGAGTGTACATATCCATAGCAACTTATATGTTTCTAATTCGGAAACTAACTTGTGAAAGATTTATAGAATATTTTTTGCATTGAATCACTGTGATTCTTTTGAGACTGAAGTTCTTTTAATATGAAAAAGATCTGCTTTGGTCTCAGCGCTGCTTCAACTGGCTATTAGCTTTTCAATCTGATCATGTTCAAAGAGCTATCTGCAGCAGGTAAGATATTGATTGTTTATAACTTTTCCACAGAACTTCAATTCCAATACATTTACACATTCCTTTAAAAAATGTTTGTTCAGGGCACTTTTTACCTTCTAAGGCTCTAATTTCATACAACCTAAATATAAAACATAATTTCCATGTGGTAAATAAACAATGTTTCAGTGGAAACCATAGGAGCCAAGATGGTGTAGTGGTTAGGGCGTTTGACTTGGGACCCGAAGGACGCGGGTTCGCGTCCCGGCCACTACACATCTTGGGGTGTCTATGAGTGCACACCTATTTCTCCAGCTCCCCGAGCGCCTTCTATGGCTGCTCACTGCACCGCCTGGTAGGTGGTTGGGTTAAATGCAGAGACGAATTTCATCTGTGTATGGGAAACATACGCAGATGACAAGATTAGACAATTATTATTATTATTATTATGATGATCATCCAAAATTATCATAGCTTAGTTTTGCTTGTTAATGTCTGAGAAAACCATGAACAGTTTAATCTTGGCCATTAAATGCATAAATCCTTAAAGTACAAAGAAGAAGCAAATAAATCCTCAAAACAATATTTCATATTCAAAATAAATTATTGCTGGCTGAGATGGGGCTTGGACTCTGGTGTTATGTTAGACAGTCGTATATTTGTGCATCTCAGCCGTCCAATTACTCTTAAAAATGTGATGCAACTTTTGTTTTGCTTAGTATTATGTAAGAAAATATGCTGACGGCAAACATAGTGCAGCCGTGTGTTACTGGAGTTTGCTTTTTGCTGTGAAACGGTTTGGAAACCAGACTTTGTTTTATTATTTTGTTTGTATTGAGCTAATTTATTGAAAGCCTCATATAGGCATTACATTTTAACAAACCAACTTGCAGCTGGATTGTTAAAAAAAAAATCATCGGGTCATTTTATTTTTTCATATGTGATCGTTAGAAAGAGTTTGTCACCTCTCTTATTGTTATGTGAACAGATAGAAAAACACACACTTCCTGTTCTCAGCTCTTTCCATAAAACTTATAAAGTGGGAAACACTTATGGTAATCCCATAATAAGTCTGCCAATAGGCATCTAGGATAAGTATAGTATATGAAATACACTATATTATTATCCAGTTAGAATAAACAATATGGTATGAACTGACACATGTTTACATCTTTAATGCACTCAACTTTCAGCAAACTGCTGATCTAGACTCTCCTGCCCTCTTTATAATAAATGACAGCAGAGTGTGTGTCAGCGGGGTTGAACAAGCTCAGCAAACTCTTAAACCTGTGATAAGGTCTCCCCGTTTTTTTTTTCTGCACAAAACGATTCAGTGAATAAATGCATGCTGAATAAAACACGTCCCTATCCACTGTCTGTGCTCCGCAGCTTCTGATGACCCCGCAGCGATCTACTCTGAGATCATGATGTATGTGCTGCTGGTGTTCTTGACCTTCTGGCTGCTGGTAGAAATGGTGTACTGCTACAGAAAGATCTCGAAGTCTGACGAACAGACACTGGACACGGCGTGAGTCTCACACAGACGCACACACAAACAGACTCGTTTGAGCAGACATCAGATCAAACACTCTGTGTCCTGTATACTGCAAAATGAATATATACCAAGCTTTTTACATGTGAGCTGGATTTTCAGCTCCATCGGAAAATGACTTTTTTTGTCACCTTGTCTGTGTTGTAAAAGACTTAAATGCACCTGTGCAGTCAGCTCCTGTTGGATTTTGCCAATGTTGACTTAACCAGCTGATGCACGTTGACAGCTTGTATAGAGGAAACTGGAATAATAACGAGAAGAGCACCAGACAACACAAGGAGGTTGTGCTGAATTTCTCTCTCAAACAAAAAACTAATGCAAATTCAAAATCTGGCTTAGTCAGTGACACGTAAAAGCCGACTACTGCAGACTATACTTGCACACTCTTTGTGTTGTTTGAACAGTTAATAGGCACAAGCAGGACAGAGTTCTGTCAAATTCAACCAAATTCTCTGTTTGCTGTTGCTCCTGATAAAACAAAGGGTAACCATTTATTTAACAAAGACTTTACAGATCTTTCATTTCCCTTTTTTATTTAATAGTTTGATGTCATAGGAGCACTGGGGAGTTCCCTTTCAGTCTGGTCTCTCGGTGCAACATACTTGCTATGGGAATTGCGCCCCCGCGCGATTACCTGAAGGAATATACTCACGCCTTTACGGCTAGGGTGTCAACGCCGCGCCAGATGCCCCGCCCTCTGGGTACTTAAGGGGCTGATACCCATCCATCTTTCTCTTTTTTGCCCTTCACCTCGCTAAACCTGAACTACCTCTTCGCGGGACTTCTCTGTTGCTTCATCGCTCAACTTGAGGTGAACTTGCTCCCTGCACAGAGCGCACAGAGAATTATTCCTGCGTATTGCTGGACTAGCGAAAGCTAGTCTGGCACATTTTCTCATAACCCCGAAGTATTTTCTTCTCCTCTCTCCACAGATTGCTTCGCTCGACGGCGCTAACTATGCCACAACAGCTTCCTTGCTAACTCCTAGCGAGCTAGCCAGCGAGAGTGACGTGACGGAGGAGACATTTCAAGGAAAAAGAAAAAAGATTCTGGAAGGACTCGCTCGCCTTATCTCGGACATGCCTCCGGAGAAAGGAAAGCGAAAGACAAGACTTCCAAGAAAAACCAGCGGGACGGCGAGCCCAACTTCGCGCGCCTGTCCCAGAGGATGCGGTTTCTCCCTTGCGGCGACAGACACCCATGAGGCCTGTCCCGTCTGCTTGGGAATGTTACACGCAAAAACAGCGCTGGATGTACCAGACTTTTGCCTGCACTGCAACCTGATGCTGGATGCGGTGCTGCGGCACCGGGTTGACCTTGTCGCCAAAGCCATGGGCGCTTCAGCGGTACCAGCGGATACGGACACCACGGAGCCTCTCATTCTCACGCCGGAGCTCGAGAATATGGCTCTGCACGACAGCACACGAGTCGAATGGGGTGACAGCCCTGACATGCTGGCTCCTATGGTGGACTTAACAGTCAAGTTCGACACTTGAGGCATGATGAACGAGGAGGAGATCTCGATTTCAGCCTCGGGCGAATTTTCAGCGGAGGACGCAGACGTTGAACTGGAGGATCAGGGAGAAGATCTCTCCCAGACCCCGGTACCTGTGCTCCCAGAAACCGACTTTTCCATCCCTGCTCTGTTCGACCTGTGCCACAGAGCAGCGGACGCGTTGCACATCCCATGGCCCGAGCCTCCGCCTCGCCAACAGGTCACGAGGCTGGCAGGAAACTATTTTTACTCGAAGCAGCAGGCCGCCACGAGGCAAAGGATGCCCGTGTTCCCGGACTTCCTCACAGAACTAACTCGCACCTGGGCTCAGCCAAGAGCCCCCATGCTCCTTCCCCTCTCACAGTTCCTCGACGTCGACGGGATGGATGAGGTGGGAATAGCTAACGTGCCTCAAATTGAGGACACACTAGCGTCTCACCTAGCTCCTAAGTCATCCGGGACAAAACCAACTCTCCCCAGCAAGGCTTGTTGAGCTTCAGCGTCTCTACTCGAGAAGTGCTACAGAGCTCAAGGACTCACGGCACGCGCCATGAACGCGTCCGCGTTGATGCAGGCTTACCTAGTGGAAAAGCTTCAACAGCTGTAGGTAACGACGGACAAGCAGGCTGCCGTCGACTTGCTGGATGAAGCCCGCAGGGCAACAGACTTTGTACTCTGCATGATGGGGACAGCCGCTGTTGCTCAAGGCAGAGGCATGGCGGAAGTGGTCATCGCGATTCGCCACCTGTGGATGACTTTAACGGATCTCCCTGAGGGACAAAAGGTGCCTTTTCTCCACCACTCGATAGAGCCGACGGGATTATTTGGTAAAGCTTTGGAGCGAATTCAGACCAAGCTGGACCAAAGGCGCAGACAGGCCGAAGCTCTCCGGGTGGGCATTCCCCGGAGAAGCTTCGCCCCCCAAGGGAGTCTGCTGGAGGCAGACCTGCGCAGCCTCGACACCGCTCGGCAACGCGTGCCCCACCGCAGAAGCGGCCAGCATACGAGGAGGAGCCCCGGCAGAGACCCCCGCCGGGCCAACCTCGCACCGAGCACGCATGGAGCAAAAACAGGTTTGTTCCCCGCCAGGCGGTCAGACACAGGGCCTCCTCGGCAAACCGGGACACCAGACAGAAACGTGCCTGATGAACCAGGTCCACGTTCCCACATTACACGATCACCCGCCCACGTGGTACTGGGAATGATCCCTTCATGTCCAGACTTTATTTGTAACACGGTACAAAAAGCTGGTAAATCTGTTGCATGCACAAATCATGCTCTCCCTGCTGTGAGTGACATAGAATCATGTACGTCATTGCACATAAGCACGAATAAAGCTCATAAAACAGCCCCTCTCTGTTTTATTGACTCTCAAAAAAAAAAACAACAACAAACAAATAACTTCAGCAAAACAGGTCCCTCTGGCCTGCCAGCCATCATAAAGGGAGGGGGCCGTTTTCCCACCCTCCCTCACGGCCCACGGGGTGTTAGCCTAATCAATAATCCCTAGCAGGGTGCCTCTACTGCGTCTGCAGAAGACAGGCACAGAGGCGTCTGCAAGCAACCCCCACATCCCTCACAGAGACAAGTGAGAGGTGTCACGTGCTCAAGCTCCCGCTCCATTGTGAATAACGGGGCAGCCAATACACTAACCAGGCAAACACGTGACAAGTCCGCACCTCAGGGAGGCACGCCGACAGAATCTAATGATGGGGGGACATGTCAGATGCTCACAGGTAGCCACAAGCTTCACACCTTCACAGTAGCAATTGTGTTCAAGCTGCTATGCATGTAAACAAATCAGAGTTGAATCAGATCTCTCTTCCTGCTTTTTGAAGGGGACTGGGCTCTCTATCACCAAATAATCTAAAGTCTGCCAAACTCAAAGAAGCATCTCCACGTTCTCACGTTGCAGCTTCCCCTTTATTATTAATGAGGGACACGCAATGCCCAAGCAGTGATCAGACATCACGTGACCTTCCTCGCTGTGCTGGTTCAGCTCTGCTCTCAAACAAAATTCTCCCAACGGGTGAAACACAGACCCTGGTCGGTTTGCCTGGTTTCAACGCTCTGTTAAAGCCAAGGACCGGTGAACTGGACCATTCCAGAAAATGGATTGGAGTCAGGAGATCTGCTCGTTTACAAAACTCGCAGTCTCCCAGTCCCATGACCCCTAACTTGGAGGGGGAAAATAGACTTTCTGTTCCAATTCTGTCTAATAAGGATGACAGGTTGCATCTGCCCTCGATTACCCTTGAGAGCAGAGCAGAGCAGAGCAGACTGGTAGCACATCGTCAAGGAGGTCCTCTTCCCAACTTGGTTGACCCCAAGGGGTTCACAGCCTCCAGGGCCCTTGGAGGAGAACTGGATGCACCAACTGCTCTTCTTCAGGGCCAAACTATGTCACCAGAAGAGGCAGTCCAGCCGCTTAGGCCAGGAACTGTTAAAAATTTCAGCTTGTTGGCAGAAAAGAACAAGCTGATGGCGTCAAGCCTGCCAGAAAATGTGGTATAAACCATACAAAATGCCTGTGCTATGTCAACACAGTCTCTATACGCACAGAAGTGGCATATTTTTGAAGCCTGGTGCTCAGAAAGAAATATTATTTCTTACTCATGCGACTTGGCTCAGCTCTTGACCTTCCTTCAGGACTTACTGGAAAAAGGTTGTTCTTACTCAACGATTAAAGTTTTCCTATCAGCTATTTCAGCCTGTCACGAAGGCTGGGGACACAGGACACCTGGAGCGCATCCAATCATAATAAGATTTATGAAAGGTGTGCTTCAGACTAAACCACCCAGCAGGATTCTGACCCCTGGTTGGGATCTTGGCCTGGTCTTGGGGGCTCTCTGTGACCCCCCATTCGAGCCACTGAGCGAGGTTAAGATAGATTTGTTATCTTATAAAACCGTTCTACTCCTGGCACTTTGCTCGGCGAAACGCGTGGGTGACCTCCATGCATTGTCTGTACATCCAATGTGTACCAGATTCGCCCCTGATGGGTCAAAGGTCACCTTAAGGCCTAATCCCGCATACACTCCAAGGTCTTGACTTTGAACCACAGGAGTCTAGACTTTGATCTCTCCTCCTTCCCACCTGCTCCTGTACTCACTCAGGAACAGGAAAGGCTGAAGGCTCTCTGCCCTGTGAGAGCTTTACGCACTTACATGCAGAGAACAGCCGAATGGAGAAAAACAAATCAACTGTTCGTCTGCTTTGCAGCACCTGCTACCGGAAAGGCCCTATCAAAACAACGCCTTTCACATTGGGTGACTGAGGCCATTAAAAGGGCGTACAGTAGCAAAGGTCAACAGGTGCCCTCTGGAGTGCACGCTCACTCCACTCGGGGCTTGGCCACCTCCTGGTCATTGTTCAAGGGTGTACCAGTTGCAGACATCTGCGCTGCTGCGAACTGGAGCTCATTAAACACTTTTGCAAAGCATTACAGTTTGGATGTTACTGCGTGTGACGTCACTCAGGCTGTCCTTTCTAACACACAGTAGAAAGTAGCCTTGAGATGCCTGCTGGTCAAGGGCAGACGTTCACTCTAGCATGCATTTTACAAAGGGCGTGAATGGATTACGTTCCCATAGCAA
>JBBPBX010016666.1:10485-20616 GCA_038048925.1 Garcialebias charrua | reverse complement strand
ACGTTTATACTTTTTTTTTTTTTGCTTTTTTTTTTTTTGAATGTCCAGAGGACCAGACTTAGATTTTTTAGATTTTAATGCACAGTTTCTGAAAACTGCTCACAGCCCTCTTTAGTCATATTTTATAGAAGATCTCCACAATAAATATGTGTGATTTAAAGACAAACATAGTTCCAAACTGAAGAAGACTCGATAATCTGTGGTATGTTTTTTAGGACGGGGGGGACATATTGTTTGTAGACACTCCTTTTGTTTTTCTACCAATCTGCTTGCAGGACAAACTACCTAGCTGTTCCCTCTGATCAGAAAGACAACCCAGCTGCTCTGGTTACGGAATAAAAGCTCTTTACACTGACACGGTATTTTCCATGTGACGCTCTCTGCCTAACTCCCATCAGGGAAACCGCCCCCCACTTTTAACCCATCGTTTGTAACCTTATTACTCATAGCCGTTGAGCTTTGTAGTAAAAAAACTCTTGTTGCTTCATCCACCGCTCTGTCTCATTTTGCTCACTTCTTTTAAAAGAGCTTTTATTTCTGTCTTTTTAGAACCACTAATTCTCCGTTTGTTCCCACTGCTCAATAACTGTCTCACGCAACATTCTTCATTAGAAAACATTTAGTACACTTTATTGCTGTTGTAATAACTTTCACATCTAATAAAGAGGTACAAATGCATGTTTTTGATGATGTTGATTTTATTTGTAGGCATTGTGGCATGGATTAGTATAGTATTAGTGTAGAAACATTCAAATGTAGCTATCTAAAAATGGAGTTATCTAAAATGTGACACTACTTCGAGGATACATCTTTTAATGATGAATAATTAATCATTTTTTCTTCTTTTTTCAGGTATTGATCAAGTATGATGGCACATGGGGTTCTGAAACCACAGGCTATGACACTATGAAGGCATAATTTCTCTCAAAGCCATGTGGATCCTGCCAACCGACCTCGCCTTTTTATCAGCTGTCTTGTGAAAAGCCAGTGTAAAAAATTCCCAAGTGCTATTTTTTTCCACTTATTTATCCTCTTAAAAAATAAACAATAAAAAAACTGCGCTGGGAGTCTCAAGTTACAATAAGTGCATTTATAAATATATGTCATAGACAAGACATATTTTTTAAGTAACATTCAGTCAAATAGTTATGAATAACTGATATCTTACCTGTTACAGATGGCTCTTTGAATGTCCTCAGCTTGGAGAAATAGTTTTATTCTGACACATTGACAAGTTTAAAGTTAGTTTAAGGTGGGCCAAGTCCAAAGATGATTCCTGCCATTGTAAACAAAACTCAAATCCTGTTTTTTTAAATATAATTCTTCATGCCTATATTAGTTAATAAACCTTTTAACTGGTGACATGTTTGCATGACATGTTTTTTTTTTTTTCCTGGTAGAGATATTGTAAAATCCAGGCTGCATCAGAGTTGCTACTGTTGCATTACAAGTCAAGTAATAAAAAACTAATGACAACATAAAGGTTTTTGAAATTGCGTTCACATGAGCCGCAAATAAACTTTTGACACTTGACTTGTTTTAAGATGACAACATTTTACTTTAATCTCATTTTTGTTCTGATCAACTGTTAGCTCATCAGTCTGGTCAGAATCCAGCTCTGCTTTGCCAAATTCTCATTGATTTTTAAAAGATAAGATATTAATTACTCATAACCATTCCACATAACCTCACTTCAAACCATTTGAACTATCCCTTTAAAGAGCAAAAACACAAGTATTCTGCACTTTTGAATAACAGCCATACTATAGTTGGACCTGAAATTGTGTGGACGTATTTCCTAACAATTAGTTGTGCATCTGTGAGTTCTGTAACTTATATAAACTGTTTGACCTGAGGAGACAATCTGTCCTTTTGTTGTTACATTTCTTATATTATATACTGACTCTTTAGTACTTATATAGTTTATTTTATAACTTTTCTAATCAAATGTGGTGTGTTTTGAGGTCACAGTTTTATTTGAATTGACCAATACTCTTTTTAAAGTAAACAGAATGTTTTTCTACTGTATGTATGTGTGTATTTATTCTTGCTTTTCTATATGCATCGTCACGTGGACATACAATCATACATATACTATTCTATGTAATTACAATATATCTATTTTTATTTGACTTCATCTGAAGGTCTTTCCTTTAGTCACCTCTGTACAGTATAAATATTTAATCCATGTCGAGCTCTGATGTCAACTTCCCTTCAGTGGTCAAGTGTTGCTGCACTTTGCTACGCTGAAATGTATTCTTAAAGCTTTGACGGTTGCTGATATTCTGCAGCACTGAGATTCAGCATGTGCCTCTTTCTATTGTGCAATAATGTGGAAATATTGTCAGCGTGACTAAACCATGCCACGCCTTTTCTTGGTCTGTTACAAATAGATCTCGTGTGAGTGGACTACTTTTGAGCTAATAAATGCAATGCACAAACTGATGCTCCTTTGTTTTTTGTTTTCTTTCTTTCTTTTGTGTCATTGCTCAGATGCCAATAAACTGATGGTGCACCCCATAATGGAGCCCCAATATTAAAGCTCCACTGACATGATTTTTTAACTTTTCAAAAAATGGCACAACATATATAAATATTAAGATTGACCCCTGACCGTTTTTGCTAAAATAATGTGAAATGAATGAAAATTCCTCTCAAAAATAGTTTAAAATTAGCGCCGTTTTTTTACACGGTAAATTCGGGTTTTTCCGGTCACGTGATTGTAACGTCAGATAAAGAACTTTGCTCCAACCGCACATTGAATACAATGGACAAAAATATAAACGCATCCGTCGAATTTAGCCATGTAAAACTATAGATATTAGCGATTTGGCTTCAGTTCGTGAAGAAGAAGTTATTTTGAGTGATAAACAACAAACAGCAATGTTTCTTTTTGCCGTGTTGCTTGTTTTATTTCAGGAGAGGTTGCACATACATGAAGTGAGCACCAGATGTCAGCAAAGCTACCGTGAACTCTTACAGAGCTCTGTAATGGAGAAATATATAAACGTATCCGTCGAATTCAGCCATTTAAAACTGTAGATATTAGCGATTTGGCTTCAGTTCGTGAAGAAGAAGTTATTTTGAGTGATAAACAACAAACAGCAATGTTTCTTTTTGCCGTGTTGCTTGTTTTTTTCTCAGGAGAGGTTGCACATTCATGAGGTGAGCACCAGATGTCAGCAAAGGGCCCACTTCATGAATGTGAAACCTCCCCTGAAAAAAAAACAAGCAACACGGAAAAAAGAAACATTGCTGTTTGTTGTTTATCACTCAAAATAACTTCTTCTTCACGAACTGAAGCCAAATCGCTAATATCTACAGTTTTAAATGGCTAAATTCGACGGATACGTTTATATATTTCTCCATTACAGAGCTCTGTAAGAGTTCACGATAGCTTTGCTGACATCTGGTGCTCACTTCATGTATGTGCAACCTCTCCTGAAATAAAACAAGCAACACGGCAAAAAGAAACATTGCTGTTTGTTGTTTATCACTCAAAATAACTTCTTCTTCACGAACTGAAGCCAAATCGCTAATATCTATAGTTTTACATGGCTAAATTCGACGGATGCGTTTATATTTTTGTCCATTGTATTCAATGTGCGGTTGGAGCAAAGTTCTTTATCTGACGTTACAATCACGTGACCGGAAAAACCCGAATTTACCGTGTAAAAAAACGGCGCTAATTTTAAACTATTTTTGAGAGGAATTTTCATTCATTTCACATTATTTTAGCAAAAACGGTCAGGGGTCAATCTTAATATTTATATATGTTGTGCCATTTTTTGAAAAGTTAAAAAATCATGTCAGTGGAGCTTTAAAGTTTTACCTACATGTGAAACAAATGCAGTGTTGACACTCAATATCTTCTTATGTTCTCTCTATTATTTGCAAGTGGTAGTGTTGTTCAAAAGAATAGAGGCATTTCAGCCATAAGCACCCCTGGTGTTTCCAGCTCTCATTAACGCTGCAGAAAAAGCAGCACACAAAGCAACTTTCGATTTGTTTCTGCTTGAAGTAAACCCTCCACATTGTAATTGTCAGCCTTCATGGAGCTTAATGTTGCACTGTATTGTAAGGAGTAATTTATTTATTTATTTGCCAAGAACCATATCTTTTGTCATGCAACGCTGCAGAAAACAAAGGCAGCAAAAACGGTAAAGAACAGTGAAATTAAAGGGAAGGAACCTGGCAGAGAAAGAGGGACGCTGCTCTTTCAGTTAGCCATGACCAACAGCTGTGACAGATGATAGCAGCAGCTGTTGTTATAGCAACCCAGACATGTCTGTACCAAGGCAAATAACATCAAATCAGAGTTGGGACACATTTATTTAGGATGATATTCATACAAAATGCAAAGATGACATTGGGAAATGAGTAAGTTTAGCTCCAAGAGGAAGTTTCAAAGATCGAAGAGCACAAACCACACAAAAAAACAGGTGTACTGCTCAAATACCATAGTGTTGTTTTCTTTTACCGTCAATCAAGTTCAGCTAAATTGGTTATTGACTGCCCAACACATCCCATGACCCATCCAACAATATAGTGATATGGCTTTTAGATACGCCCTGAAAGTTATTACTTTTTCTGCTCCTTTTTGCTCCTTCTCTTCCTGCTTCACTGTGTCTCAACACTTTTTTCGTGCTGTCTGCAATGTGCATCCCTCAGGATACAACCCAGTAACGTGGCCCACATTTGGCTAAATTATATCTTAGGTAAAGTCTCCAAATGCCTCCGTGCTCAGGTAGGCATTTTTAGACATGTAAAATCAAGAGGGCGACAAGAAAAAGCTTTAAATTTTGATATATATTTTTTAAATGCATATAAATAGGAGTTCAACAGGTAATAAAAACTCACCAGTGACAGAAAGGAACTTGGTCACATTTGAATTGATACTGCAGTCCTCATTGTTAATGCATTGGCTCATAGTTGGTAATTTGTCCAAATAATGACCAAAACTGTGTTGAGGTATTTTCATTCTGATGAGGTAAAATTCCACCTGATCTCATTATTCATGTTATCTGTGGTCAACAATTTTATATTCATGAATAGTCTTTGTCTCCCCCTAGTGTAAACTTTACCACGTCATCAAATGATGTGCAATCAGTCAAGTTCCTGACAACATCAAGCTTTTTCTTGAGCAGCACACACATGAGATCAAACCGAATGAACGTGCTATTTAACCTGGCAGATGAAGGGGAAACGTCTGATGTGCAAAATGGTAACAGTCGGTCTTTTTTATTTTTTATTCCCACACTGATGGGCTTCATGAATCCTGTTTTAGAAGGGAGTTTTGATCAGTGCTGCCTGGCTGCAGCTCAAAGATGACACAGCATGCAGCTCAATACCAGACGTCGCAGACACACGCACAAACACAGCTTATCGACTGCAGATCAATAGTCGCTTTGCCGTATCTGTTAAGCTATAAATTGTTTTGATAAATGGAAATGTAAGTGAATGATTCCCATGCTTTGCTTTTCTGCTGCAATAACCAGCACTCCTGTTTCTCGTCTCTCCTGCCAAAGGTCTATGGTGTTGTACACTTTGAGGAGGATTTACAAAGCTTTGCACCACGTCAGGCCGAAAGGAGAAAAAAAAAGTGTTTCCACATATTTCTTGTGCCCAACATTTTCTTTTTTCCTTTTCACGACTGAACACACACGAAAGCATGCATTTAGAATGGGAGCACAGACGTTGAATAATTTCTTCCAAGAAAGCTTTTTCCTCAGACAACCAAGGACACCCACGCATAATTATAAATCTTCACACATTTGATGCAGTGTGTTTCTGGATAGGGCAGGGTTGTTTCTCTACAAAAAACAAACAAACAAACAATTTTAAATCAAGTTTAGACTTGATTGTACACTTTCAACTGATGGAATATGTTTTTAGATTGTCAAATGTCTCATTTTTTTGTCAACATAAACACGAAAATTAAAACTTAAAACTTTACAGATACAGTCAGACAGTTCGTTTTGCGTTTAGAAAGTGTTGGTAATAAATTAGCAATAATTTGACACACCTTAACAAATGTATAACGGGGGGAAAAAGGCTTAATCATAAGGTAAGCTAATGGGAAAAGATCAATGCACAGAGCTGTCTCGTGCAGATAAAGGTCTCTGCAGAAACATATTCAGCATGTATTTACCATAACAAAAGTTTTTTGCATCAAAACAAAATCAAAATATACATCACTTATCACTTCTTTATCGAGCTGTTCCCTCCTCAGGGGTCTCCACAGCGAGTCATCCTCCTCCACCTCACTCTGTCCTCTGCATCCTCTGTCCTCACTCCAACTACCTCCATGTCCTCTCTAACTGCATCCATATATCTCCTCTTTGGCCTTCCTCTGTGTCTTTTTCCTGGCAGCTGCATTTCTAACATCCTTCTACCAATATACCCACTGTCCCTCCTCTGGACATGTCCAAACCATCTCAGTCTGGCCTCCCTAACTTTATCTCCCAGTTGTTCAACATGTGCTGTACCTCTGATTATCTCATTCCTGATCTTATCCATCCTTGTCACTCCTAAGGAGAACCTCAGCATCTTCATTTCTGCCACTTCCAGTTCTTTCTCCTGTCTTTTTGTCAATGTCTCTGTCTCCAGACCATACAACATAGCTGGTCTCACCACTGTCTTGTAAACTTTTCCTTTGACCTTTGCTGACACCTTTTTGTCACAAATCACTCCTGAAACTTTTCTCCATCCACTCCATCCTGCCTGGACTCTCTTTTTCACCTCTTTACCACATTCCCCATTTTCCTGGACAGTGGACCCCAAGTACTTGAAGTCCTGCACCTTTGTGACCTCTGCTCCTTGTAGCCTCACTGTTCCACTGGCCTCCCTCTCATTCACACACATGTACTCTGTCTTACTACGGCTGACTTTCATTCCTCTTCTTTCAAGTGCATACCTCCACCTCTCCAAGTTCTCTTCCACTTGTTCCCTGTTCTCACCACAGATCACAATGTCATCTGCAAACATCATAGTCCATGGGGATTCCTGCCTGACCTCATCTGTTAGTCGGTCCATCACCAGAGCAAACAAGAAGGGGCTCAGAGCCGATCCTTGATGTAATACCATACCATACCATACCATACCAGCTTTATTTATAGAGCACTTTAAACACCTACAGGACCAAAGTGCTGTACACACAACAAAACAATCACAATCAGGTAATAAAATAATTAAAATAAATAAAAGTCACATAATAAAAGTTGTGGAATCATACACTCAGATAAAACAAGCGACTAAAATTATTAAAAGTCAACATCGCAGATGGTGTCATAGGCCAGGGAGAAGAGATGGGTTTTAAGAAGAGATTTAAAAACAGACAGGGAAGAGGCCTGTCTGATGTTCAAGGGAAGGTTGTTCCACAGTTTAGGAGCTGCCACAGCAAAAGCACGGTCTCCTCTGAGCTTGCGTTTTGTCTTTGGGACACTCAGGAGCAGCTGATCACATGACCTGAGGGATCGAGAGGGTGCGTATGGCTGCAGCAACTCGGACAGATAGGGCGGGGCAAGACCATTTTGCGCTTTAAAAGCAAATAAAAGAACTTTAAAATGAATCCTGTAATGTACGGGCAGCCAGTGCAGGGAGGTTAAAACAGGAGTAATGTGGTCAAACTTTCGTGTGCCAGTTAAAAGTCGTGCAGCGGCGTTCTGTACCCTCTGAAGCTGAGAGATACAGGAATCACTGATTCCTATATAGAGTGCGTTACAGTAGTCCAGTCGTGTGGTCACAAAGGCGTGAACTACTGTTTCAAAATTCTGCTTGGAAAGAATTGGCTTCACCTTAGCCAGCTGCCTCAGGTGGAAAAAACTAGTTTTAACAACTGCTCTGATGTGGTTTTCAAATTTTAGTCCTGCATCGATCTTGACCCCCAGGTTTGTAACAATAGGTCTGATGTATTGAGCCAAGGAACCAACATTGACCTTGGGAGTCTCAGTTGAGCTTCCAAAAACCATCACCTCAGTCTTCCCCTCATTAAACTTTAAAAAGTTCACAGCCATCCAGGCTTTGATGTCCTCCAGACATGAAAACAGAGGGGCCAGAGAGTTGGAGTCCTTTTTCTGAAGCGGGACTGCCAGAGGTCCACCTCCACCTTGAAGCTATCTGTCACTCCTACAGCACATCTCACCACTGTCCTGCTGTCCTCATACCGGTACATGTCCTGTACCAGTCTAACATACTTTTCTGCCACTCCATATTTCCTCATGCAATACCACACCTCCACCCGTGGCACCCTGTCATATGCTTTTTCTAAATCTACAAAGACACAATAGAGTTCTTTCTGATCCTCTCTGTACTTTTTCCATCAGTATTCTTAACTCAAAGACGGTCACAAGACCCCACATGCAGAAAATATTTAAAATAAAAACTTTAAAGCCTAAGATTTTATTTTACGGGTGGCCGTGACATAGTGGTAATGGCAGTCGTCCCCCGATCGGAAGGTTGGAGGTTCGAATCCCGGTTCCCCACACCATGTGTCGTTGTATCCCTGGGCAAGACACTTTACCCCGAGTTGCTCCCAGTAGGACTGGATGGCACCTTGCATGGCAGACTGCCGCTACCGGTGTATGAATGTGTGTATGAATGGGTGGATGGTTGGTATTGTAAAGTGCTTTGGGGCTCCTCATAGGGGGCTCGAAAGCGCTATATAAATAAGCTCCATTTACCATTTACCGTTTTATAATTTCCCAATTTAAACTAGCGCTCCTATGTTTCATAATCTAACAGTATTTATACCCACATCAGACAAACTGACATAGGACTCAACACACTGGTACAGAGGTAAGTTAAATTTATTTACAAAGAAAGTGGACTTGGGATGGATCTTCAGGAGAATGCTCACAAAGGTAAGTCTTTCTTGTTAATAAGAGATTTGATGTTAACTGAAGGATCTCAGGTTAGCATAATTTAGAACAAGACAATACATCTGAAGGGGCTGTCGCTCTATCGCAGATTTTTAAAACAAGATTGGACATGACACACAATTGGCTGATTGATGGACGAGCCACACTATGGCATGGAATTTTTATTGAAATTTGATTATTTTAAATTTTTAACACGTGCTGCACCTTTGTGCAGCCCACACTGCAAGAGAAAATTCCTCCTGTAGCTTCTTCTAACTCCTCTGTCGATCTCCATTCTGCAAGGGAGAAGTGGGCGTGGCCGAGAGCACAGAATGCAGCGGTGGCAGAGAGCTGAGATCATGACATGCTGTACTCTTTTAAAGCATTGAGTTTAAAAACATGGTTTAGAATATTGCAAGAATGTGGGAACAGTAGAATATTGCAAGAATGTGGGAACAGTTTAAATGCCTATATATATATATATATATAGGTGGTCCCCGACTTACGACGGAATTCCGTTCCTACGCCCGTCCGTAACACGAAAATCGTCGTAGGTCAAAGTACACATACACACTGACACTACAGTTCTGTACAGTTTCCAAGCACTTTGCCTATCCTAACACAGTACCCTACATAATTATCAAAAAACACATACAGTACATTTGGGGCCATAATGAAGGAAAACAATAGTTAATTTCTTACTGGGAGCTGGTAAATTCTTCCTCTGTCTGTTAGCATGTTAGCTCGTGCACCTCCGAGCTCCTGCAGCTTCACGCGGCCCACAGCATTTACAGCAACGTCTGTTAGCATGTTAGCTCGTTGCTCAGCTGTAGCCTCTGCCTCGTAAACCTCTGCTCTAAAAAATATGGTCTCTGTATTTCCACGCGCGGTCCAGCAGTCCAGAGTTAGCATATTAGCCCCTCCTGACCTCCTCTGCTCCGGTCTCTCCTGTAAGTTTCAAGTGTGTCAAGCTCTCCCTCCCTCCCTCCTGTAAGTTTTGTTTCAGCATTTTCTGGTGTAAAGGCGCATAAACCACATAACTCGAACAATGCTTTTCAAAGGGAGGGCGTTCGTAACCGCAAAACGTTGTAACTTGAGACCGTCGTAACCCGGGGACTACCTGTATATATATATTTAGTAAAATAAAATAATATTTACCATTTGTACTACTAGTCCTACTACTCAGTTTTTCTACTTATTGCGCGTCTTCAGGATACAGATCCTGCAATAAACAAGGGACGACTGTATACTGTATATAGATTTTTATATATAT
>JBBPBX010016666.1:0-10407 GCA_038048925.1 Garcialebias charrua | reverse complement strand
TATATATATATATATATTTGATGATGACCTATTTTGCAGTATAAGAAAATGTTTTAATATTAGGATCAACTCATCTGTTATATTTCTCATAATTAATTGAAGTAGCCCTTACCTGAGTAAGAAAATAAAGTGTAGCTTTTAAAATCTCAAACACAAGTTAAATCATATTTCTGTTAAAAAAAGAAAAAAAAAACTAATTTTACAAGGAACCACCAAGACACAATTTAAGTACTTCTGTCAAAAATCATTGCATAACAGTTTCTGCTCTTGGAAACCATGCTCTGTCAGCAGGTGCACTATACTAACTTGTCACATTTGGCAGCACCACAGCACTGTTATCTGGACTATATTAGATCAGAGATTTACTTTGCACTCCTGACTGGCACATTTTTCAAAGTCAGTTCTGATAATAAAAGCAGACATGAGCTGTCACAACACACCCTTCAAGTGCACAAAGGTTCTTCATCAGCCGTAAAATGTTACCCCGAACGACTCTGAAACACCTCTCGAGAATATTTCTCCTCAGGTTTAGCATAATGAAACTTTGGGCAATGTATATACTCCCTACAAATGAATTCAGGAACCGTGTATAATTAAATCAGCCTTGCTATTATAGAAATATTATCATACCCTTATGGTCGCATTAGTATAAAGAGCAGGAAACAGGTTAAAGTGCTTGACAAACAGAAAGCTGCTCAAGAAGACTACTGAACAGGAAGCCAAATCTCCTCAGGAATATTAATCTAGTGTCATGAAGTCCTGCATTAAACTGATATTAAAAAGATAGATAGCACATCCAAAAAACCCAGATGTTGGAAACATAATTAATGAATTAAACAAGAACCCTCTCGCTGTGTACCTAAACCTGTCCTCTCCCCCATCCATCTCTCTTATCCATTTTCCCATCCCTCATTTCATTCACCCGCATTTCAAACGAGAGGCATCTTTGATTAGCAAGACAAAGAGTATGCTTTAAATAAAAAGACCATTTACAAGTCAGACTCTGAAACGACACGCACTAATTTGTGATGAGAGGACCGAGCTGGCCCGTAGCACAATGACGCAACAGCTCTATTGTTAGTAAAATGAACACCTGGCTGCCAGAGAAGTGCTAAATCACTACTGTGTGTTCAATCACACCTGAGGCTCGCCACCCAAACTGGCACAAAACAGAACATTACATTGCAGGCTGCCTGGATATAAAGAGCATCCGTACCACCGAAACTCCCTTTTTCCTATGATCCATCAACATACGGTGCATCGGTTAGTGTGTGCTTATGCAGTGTGTCATTACAAAAACAGCTGCATTTTGTTTTCTTGGAGTCAAATGACTGAAAAGGAAACATCAATGATCCTGGTTATACAATATTGAAGGGATGGAAATAAAATACTGTATGAGGATTTCCAACAATGTGTGATTGTGTTATTTACACAAAGGTTGATCAGTGCGAATGAAAAGTGAAGGTTTGAAACGATAACCAGACCACTGAAAGGCCATCTGCTTTATTACCTTCAGGTTGCAACAGAAGCAGCAGTTGACTGATGCCCCGTGGACTCTGCTAGTCAGAGAAAGCCCCAGCATGTCTGATGAACAAGATTTTAGTTATCGTCTCCATAGTTCTCTTTGCATAGACTTCCATTCATTTTTCATTCATTTCTATAGCCTAAATCTAACCTTAACCTAACCATTAACAGTACAAGTCTGTTGGAGTCAGTCTCCCCACCATCACAGACATCTACACCTCCTTCCTGATGCAGGAAGAGGGCCACCTGCATCATGAAGGACCCCACTCACCCAGCACACACACACTTTTTGCCCCACTCCCCTCAGGAAGGAGGTTGAGGAGGATTATGTGTAGAACCACTAGACTGAGGAACAGCTTCTACTCTGAGGCTGTTAGACTCATGAATATCTAATTAGAATAATCACTGTGAAATATCACATCATGTTGCTGCTGATCTGTTCATGTTGCTGCTGCTGTGTTCATTTGTGTTCATCTGCTCATACAGCCTCATGTTCGTGCTGCTGTTTGGAGTAATGTTTTTCTATGATATTAGTGCTTAGTGTATTTTTAGTTGATGTTTTTCTTAGTTCATATCTTAGATGTTATTACTGTTTTTCTTTTACATTTTATTGTTGGATGTAACTGGGACCCTGTGTACATAATCTCGTTTCATCACATGCTCCACATGCGACCCAGAATGACAATAAAGATTCTCTGACTCTGACAAACCTGACCCAAAACTTAACCCATCCTCAATTTAACACCTTAGTCCTAAACATAATGCAGGTGGATGCTGCCGGAACAGGATTTGGGAACTCTCTTAATTTGACAGGGTGTATTCCGGTAACCGTTTGCTTGGATCTGGTAACTCTCAGGTTTACTAATAATAAAGTTATGAACAAATATGACTGCCTTGAACGAATAAAACATATTGGATATGTAAACTGAAACTAATTACATCAACACCAATTTTAAACACTTACAAGCCTACAAGCTGCTTCTTCAAGTAGCATTTCCACATCTACCCTTAAAAAAATCTCTGCCCTGTAAAAGCGTTGCAGGGGTGAGTGCCGAGCTAACCAGGCAGTTGTACGTGGGCAGGAGCCCACAAGCACCTAGAGGTTTTACATGTGGAGTCGGACAACAATAAGCAGAGACAGTAACAGTGTTTCCATCTATTCTCAATACGAATTTTGAGTGAATTTTCAAAAATTTGCAAATATGTAAATAAAAATTAATGCGAAGCAGAAGTGTTTCCATCAACTGGCTTGAAACGCATCTACCGGGCCACGCACAGCGTCATTACATCAGACGTCAGCGTCATTACGTCAGACGTCAGCGTTACGCATGTCTACAGTAAACAGGAAGTAGCGGTTGAAAACAGAACCCGACCACACATCTCGTCAAAATGGAGAGAATATTTCAGGTATGTGTTGCTATCGGGCAAGTTGTATTTATTCTGTCATGCCAACTAGTTTTAGCGATGTTACATGTTGTCCGGAGCGGAAACAGCTGATCAGTCACATGACGTGAATGTTCGCTACGGCAGAACTGAGTCGGCAAATCTGTTTCCATCTGTCGTTTTGCGCATCAGCTCTCTTTCGAAACCCCCAAAAACCACCTCAAGCGAGCGTATCAACTTTTGAGCGAATTAGAGGAAGTTAACTCGAATCGTGCAGTTTCCATTCAGCTTTTCTGATGCGATGCTTCAAAATGCGCATCTAGAAACCTTGATGGAAACACGGCTAGTGTCAGGCTCAGAACCATCAAGCAAGTGGGTGGTATGATGCTTGACAGAAGTGGAGTGTTTACAATTGTAGGTAAACGTAGATGATTAACAACCCATTAAAATACACCTAAATGCAGGAAATCACATTTACTTTATTCAAAAAATTTTTGGAGGATGTTAGATATGCAGCTAGTCACAACATAAAGATAACAGAAAGTCAAAAGATAAAAATAAAGTTATAGAGAATTCATTAAAAAAACGTTCCACAACAATTCAGAAACAACATAAAAATTTTAATTGAACTGAATATAGTTTATTGCTGTATTTTGAGAAACACTGACAGAGATTTGTTTTAGGAACACAGTTTTAGCCCACAAATGAGCTAATCACCCTGATAACTACTGTTTGTAGACTCCAAAAATAATTTTGTACATTGTCTTATAAAGCCTCTAAAATCTTAATAACTCAAAATGTATGCAAAATGAATAAACTTGTCAGTTTTTTATTGTCTTAGCCAAATATAATGGTTAAAAGCAGTAAAACACAGTGATTTAATCATAAGCAATAATCAGTAATCTAACAAGGTTGAATCAGGTCCTCTGGGTGGATTCTTTGTTGAAACATTTCATCTTTTATCCAAAATACTTCAGTATATAAATCAACAGTTACCGGTAAGTTGTTTGTCATCAAAGTATACGTGTACTGACAAGTAGCATGTTCACTGCTTAAAATACCAGATTAAAAACATTTTTGTAGGTCTGTAATTGTAACAGCAGCATGTTGGTTTGAATTTACAGAAATAAGATGTGGCGTTAACAAACTTAGAATTTAATCTGAAAACCTTCAAGTCTTAAAGGTAATTCAGGCTGTCGCTTTAGTAAATAAGACAAAAGAGCCCATGGCTGAGATGCCAGCAGATTATTACAGTCATCATTCATTTAGTGGTTTTACTGATGTCATCAAAGTCTAAAAGTTCCAGCTGTGCTGACATTGTGAAGGTACTCACAGGGACAAACAAAGCAGAGATTTGCTACTTTTGTGAACAAACAGATGTTTTTCATGTTGTTGCTGAAATAGTCACCAGAAAAATAAATCAAAGATGCCAAAATGTCCCTAGATAATATAAATGTGAAAGAAAAGCAGAAGTTAATCAAGCACAAGAATTCATTGGAAGGTATGTTGGGTTGGAGTGTAAACCTCGGATAACCCGAATGCTCTTCTGTGAATCCAAAGTCTTTAAATGTGTTCTGAACGAGTCAGGGACGTTCCAGGTGACTGAAGTTCTAGGTGAACGTTGGGATGTAATTAAACACTTTGTCAACGTTGTGAATTAGATAAAATATTAACTTATTTCAGAAACTGTTGAGCATCCACTGCTTGCTTCAGAGTGCACCTATTTTTGTAACATTCATAATTTGTACATACACTGCATCAGTATGTTGCACATAACACGCACAACTAAATATACACTCAAAATGCTTCATGCCCAGAAATAATATACAATATCTGAAGATTATATTTGTTGGGGAATGGCACCTATTTGACACAAATACTGAACACACTTAAATATTGCTCAAATACTACAATTTAAACTCAGGTTTAGCTTGGTTAACTACTGACCCTGCTTCTGGCTTTCATGTGTAAGGGTTTACTTAATACCTAGAATAGTAATGTCTTAAACAAGCAACTCCAAGACCAGTGCCATAATTTAACCGTTTTTTTTTCGTTGTTTTTTTTTTTTACAAAGTGGAAATATTAAACAATTGGCTGCAACCTGGGTGGGAGGGACTGGAATCCTGGAGAGCAAGGACAATAGTCAATAACATGACTGGGTTCTCTGAGGATGGTACATATAATAATTAGTAGATTACTGTAGAAGGAAAAAGGTTTTTCTTAGGGGTGAAGGTTCGGTGATTCCAGAAGTTATACAATAAGTTCCCAGAGCGGTTGCAAGGATCGGTGGCAGGTGGTGGAAGGCGAGGAATGATGGGAGAGAGCACTAAGAGGTTCATGGTGGAAACAAGGAAATCCAGGACGCAGGAGAATCACAGGAGTAGGAGCTGTAACAAGCAGGAATAAAGCTTTTAAAAATATTTTTATTTATATATTTCCTTTTCTTCTTTAGGCTGCTCCCTTCATCAAGGGTTCACCACAGCAAACTAAGCTGCACAAAGACTTGGCAATTACATTTTTATGACGGAATCTCTTCTTGACACAACCACAGACAACCAAGCAACCACAGCCCTCAATGTGGAGCAGAAAGCTGCTATCTAGGGCACCCGGGGGAGCAGATGGGGGGTTAAGGGCCTTGCTCAAGGGCCCAGAGTGGGGCAAATGAGGGTGGAGACAGGTGTGGGTGCTTCACCAATCTCACCCACATTTTTGATGTTGTTGGCACTGGGCGTTGAACCATCAATCTTCCGATCACAGGCCCACCTTCGCTGTCCTCTGCACCACCACTCTCTCAAGCAGGAATAAAGCTTTAGTTTTCACAAAACTCAAGGTACATTAATCTGGCCAAGAACACAACTACCATCAGGCAAATAATGCACCAGCGTCATAGTGAACTCTTCAACTGCCATTTATACCCCTACAGCTCATTAGGGTAACGGTCTGCAGGTATGAGCCTGTTGGCGCCATCTGGTGTTGAAGAACCATAGGAAGAAAACACTGGAACTCCTACATCAGTAGCTTGATTTCTGATAACATAACTCTGTAGTAATGCTAATGTTTCTTGCAATCAAATCTGCATTAATTCAACCTTAAGTTGATACTAAACCTTAAAGGGGCGGCCGTGGCACAGTGGTAATGGTAGTCGACCCCCAATCGGAAGGTCGGAGGTTCGAGTCCCGCATCCGCCCACCATGTGTCGTTGTGTCCCTGGGCAAGACACTTAACCCCGAGTTGCTCCCGGTAGGTCTGGATAGCGCCCTACAAGGCAGGCTACCACTAACGGTGTATGAATGTGTGTATGAATGGGTAGATGGCTCGTATTGTAAAGTGCTTTGGGGCTCCTCAGAAGGGGCTGGAAGGTGCTATATAAATAAGCTCCATTTACCATTTACCATTAAGTTATACAGATTAGTTTCATTCAGCCCTGGGGACTCATTTATAAAAGAGATCTGTTTGTAACAAAGAATGATGACAAATGTAGATAGCAAAGACAACAGTAGAGAATCATGAAAGAAAGCTTATAAAATGAGAAAAATAAATGAAAGAAAATTGTATAAAAAAACTAAACAAAAGCAGCTACATTGTAAAGCAATGTAAAATACAAAAAACAGGAACATGTCTGCATTGGTTCTTGCCATGAACCAGATGTTTGAAGCCACTTAGAGAAGTCAAGGTTGAGAGCTTCAGATCTTTTTGCAAGTTATTCCAGGAGACGGCCTATGACGCTAGGAGAAGGCCCTTTTGTCTTGTTCAGTTCTCACTGAGGGAGCACTTCATCTAATAATGTCCTGAGAGTACACGCTGTAGCTGCACTCATGCAGTGACATGTAGGAGGAGATGTATGAAGGCAGCAGACCAAGAAGTGATTTAAAGTTAAAAATGTACCAATAAGTGAGGCTATGTGAAGTTAATGATGACCAATTAACCAGTGAACACAGTGTGCAGTGGTGGGTACAGTAGTTACAACCAGTTATGAATATTAGCACACTATGATAGACAGTATCCAACATCTGCAGGGTGCTTGTAGTAGTGTTCATGTAAATAATGTCACCATAGTCAATGGAGGGAAGGAAAGTCAGTTACATGACATTTCCTAGTATTCAGAGTTAAACAGGATCTATTTCGTGATGCTGCTGTGGTCTACAAACACTGCTCAACTTTTGTGGAGTTTATGACTATTAAATGCAGACCGTTCTACATACCGAGGGAGTTTACAGCTGTTATGATTGTTGCTGTATATATCCCTCCAAGCTCCAACAGCAAAGATAGAGGTGAGGCACTAAATGAACTATATGTGCACATCAGTGAGCAACAAACAGCCCATCCTGATGCTTTTCTCATCACGGCTGGTGATTTCAACCAAGCAGATTTAAAGAGTGTTCTTCCAAAAACATACAGAAACATAAACTTTGCAACAAGAGGAAACCACACCCTGGACCAGGTTTACACCACCATGAAAAATTCCTACAGAGCCATCCCCCTCCCCCACATTGGTGCTTCTGACCATATCTGTGTTATGCTAAAGCCAGCATACAGGCCACTGGTGAAAGTCACAAAACCAGTCCGCAAGCAGATACGAGTGTGGCCAGAGGGGTCTTCAGAGGCACTCCAGGACTGTTTTGACACCACAGATTGGAGTATGTTCAAAGAAGCTGCTACCACAAACAACACCACATGTCTCCAGGAGTACTCAGACACTGTATGTTCATACATCACCAAGTGCATTGATGATGTAACCAACCTTAAAACCATCACTGTTCGGGCTAACCAGAAGCCATGGCTGACAGCTGAGGTCCACAGACTCCTGAAAGCCAGGAATGCTGCCTTCAAAGCGGGAGATCAGGTGGGCCTGAGGGCAGCCAGAAACAACCTGGACTGGGGCATCAGAAAGGCAAAGAGGCAGTATTCCGGGAAAATAGCTCACCGTTTCAAGGACAGCAGGGATACACGCAGTCTGTGGCAGGGAATACAGACCATCACAAACTACAAACCATCCCCCCAGACCTGTGACAGCTCAGCCTCTGCGCTGAATGAACTGAATGAGTTCTTTGCTCGGTTCGAGGCAAGTAACAGCACACCAGCACATAAACTCCCCCCCTCTCCTGATGGCCAGGTGCTGACGCTGTCCTCAGACAGCGTAAGGCGATCATTCATCAAGATTAACGCCCGGAAGGCCTCTGGTCCTGACAACATACCTGGTCGTGTGCTGAAGGACTGTGCAGGGGAACTCGCAGCGGTCTTCACGGACATCTTTAACATCTCACTGAGCCAGGCCATCGTCCCCACCTGTTTCAAAGCCACCACCATCATCCCTGTCCCAAAGAAGGCAACGCCCGCATGCCTCAATGACTATCGCCCAGTAGCACTCACCCCCATCCTGATGAAGTGCTTTGAACGGCTAGTCATGAAAAGCATCACATCTGTCCTCCCTGCTCCCTGGATCCCTTCCAATTTGCATACCGACCTAATCGCTCAACCGACGATGCCATCTCCTCTGCCCTCCACACAGCTCTCACACATCTGGACACGAAGGACTCTTATGTTAGAATGCTGTTCATCGACTTCAGCTCGGCATTCAACACCATCATCCCCCAACAGCTCATCCTTAAACTGGACAGTCTGGGGCTGAACACCTCAATGTGTAACTGGCTGCTAGACTTCCTGACCGGGAGACCACAGACAGTACGGGTCGGGAGTAACACATCTAGCACCATCACATTGAACACAGGGGCCCCACAAGGATGTGTGCTGAGCCCCCTTCTATTCACCCTGCTAACACACGACTGCACACCATCGTACAGCTCCAACCACTTCATCAAGTTTGCGGACGACACAACAGTGGTAGGTCTCATCAGCAACAACGATGAGACGGACTACAGGAACGAGGTGAGCCGCTTGGCCTTGTGGTGCGGACACAACAATCTCACTCTCAACGTGGAGAAGACAAAGGAGATTGTTGTGGACTTCAGGAAGAGGGATGCACAACATGCCCCTCTGACCATCAACAGCACCGCAGTGGAGAGAGTGGACAGCACCAAGTTCCTGGGAGTGCATGTCTCAGAGGACCTGTCCTGGAGCAGGAACACTGCATCACTGGCCAAGAAGGCTCACCAGCGTCTCTACTTTCTCCGCAAGCTGAAAAGGGCTGGAGCTTCAACCCCCATCATGTGCACCTTCTACAGGGGTGCCATAGAAAGTGTCCTGACCAGCTGCATCACGGTGTGGTTTGGTGCATGCACTGCATCATGCCGCAAGAGCCTCCAGCGCATCGTGAAAGCAGCTGAGAAGATCGTCGGCACCTCCTTGCCCTCACTGCAGGACTTACACAGCAAACGCCTCACTCGGAAAGCCCACTGCATGGCAGGTGATCCCACACACCCACTACACAGCCGCTTTAGACTGCTGCCATCAGGGAGGAGACTGAGGAGTCTCCAGGCTCGAACCAGCAGACTGAGAGACAGCTCTGTTCATCAGGCAGTCAGAATGCTAAACACTCTGCCTGCTCTGCCTCCCCTCCCATTTGAACTGCCTTAACACAAAAAAACTTTCTCACACATTACCACTCAACACAAAGTTTTTAACACTGGACCCTGTGTCATCAAACGGGTTATTCACTAAACTCTCGGTCATGTACTCATTCAGTTTGCACTACTTCTCATATTTGCACTAATGTTTGTATTACATTACTACCTATAGTCATACTACTGTTTACATTCACTGTTTACATTTATTAATACGGTTTACATTTATTACTACTGCTTTACATTTATTACTACTGTTTACATTTACACTACTTTTATCTACACTACTGCAGATACATATACAGCATTCTCTGACTAGCCTTATCTAAGGATGCCAAATGTGCCTTATGTGCCTCACTGCATATGCCACTTTGCCTCTATACCAACATCAACTACCTCCAGTGGTGGAGAAAGTACTCAAACACTGTACTTAAGTAAAAGTACAAATAAACAGACAAAAATGTACTCTAGTAAAAGTAGAAGTACCATATTAATGTTTTTACTTAAGTAGAAGTAAATAAGTACTTGATTTTAAAAATACTTAAAAGTATTAAAGTAAAAGTACTTGCTGAATGTATTACCTAATCCAATGATCTACAATATCATAAGTGTGCATACTGTATGTATATTTTCTGTAATACATTAATAGTGTTGAGTCATTTTAATGAACAATGCTGCAGATAATACAGTACTGTACATGTTTTTATTGTGTTTACTCTGTGACACAGTTCACACTTGGACTTGTGATTTTGTGCGTCAGAATTTCAGGGATGACCTACAGAGTTAAATGACATTAAGCAAAATAAGAAAGATTATACCTGTGAAAGTTTTTATTTAACACAAACCAATGTGTCATTTTAACTGCAGTAAACACATTTAAGTAAAAGTTGTCTGACAGAAAAAAAGGAGCATTAGACACAACTAACAAATGAACATCTGATCATTTCAACTGCAGTTTGTCATCAACTCTAGTTAAAAT
>JBBPBX010016665.1:28945-47846 GCA_038048925.1 Garcialebias charrua | reverse complement strand
AGTGTTTTCTGGACTGGAATTGAACAGAGAATGTAAGTAACCTGAATGTTTTTGGTGTAAAATATTCAAATGGGTAGAAGTTACATGATGGAGAAAAAGAGCGTTTTTTTTTTTTTGCCCAAGCCAGCACAGAGTGATGTATCCTGGAAAGTGAAGGGAGCAATGTTATCAACCTCCAGGTGCAATAAGGAGCTAGGGGATGACCAATGATGGCTTTGACCACCACTGAATAATGTTCGACCACCCACCCCAATCATTTTAGGAAACTACACTTTTAAGCAATATAAATCTAGGAAACATAATTTTCTCAAATGATAGGGCTGACCTTTTTAAATGGCGGTAGCCATCTTAAATTTTGACAGGGTAGCCTAATTTTCGATGATCTTTCTTACGCCAAAAAAAGAAGTTGGCACATTTCTTATTTTTCAAGTTATCCAACTTACAACAAAGCCAGACATATATGGCAGCAGCAATCTTGGATCTTGATGTGGCAAAACCCAGTTTTCAAATGGAGCCTTTCTTACGCCTACATGTAGCCACACACCAAAAGGGAAGTTGGTACCTCCTCACAACATGCACGGAGGGACAAGAGCGACAAACAAAGACTACTTGTGAAGCAAAACACTTCTGTATTGAAGTCTGGTGCAAGCTCATTGCTGTAGAACATCAATATTTATACAGTAGTTGTCCATTTCCCATCATACTACGAGTAAAAGTCACAAGTTTCTGTCAGAAACTGGGCCGTTTTTGATTGAAGCAAACAAATTAACTTATTTGTAAGGGCTTTGAATAATGCTTCAGTTTTTGAAGATGAGAAATAATATGTGATTTACTATGACAGTGTGCCCATGAGACAGAAATGGGTCTGATGAACTCAGCTGAGCAGGAATAAGACTGAAGAGGAAGTGAGGAGGGGCTCACAGGAAGAAGGGAAGGACAAAGAGCGTGAGAAGCTGTGATGTCACCTCATCTGCTGGGACACAAGTGGAAACAAGAAAAAGAAACTGCTGGGAAAATGCACGTTTTAAATACTGAAGCCTGGAAGATGTTCTCTGTGGTCTGCAAAGATTTTACAAACAGATTTGATTTTGTTGTTAAAATCAAGACAAATCACACACGCACACACGCACACACACACACACACACACACACATACACGCATACATGCACACATGCACACATACATGCATCTGGAGGTGTAGATGGTAGGGGCGTAACGGTACACTAAAATCACATTTCGGTTCGTTAAGTCATTACAGACTGTGATCTGGTGGATGAAGAAGACTCAGCCACTATCATTTTCAGGCTGCAAACAACACAGAAATAAAAACTTTGAGTTAATCAGATTATAATTTTAAATTAAAAAAGTTAATTAGATTACAATAATACAATACCTCTTCTTGCGCAGTCATCGTAAGAGGTGGTTGAATATACTCTCTCGCTCATCGTCGATGTGGCAGGGCGTTAAATCTGGGCTCGGGCTTGTTGACGATCAGTTTTAGCTTTTTCATAAAGTGCTGCTACAACTTTTTGGCTGAAGTGTTGATGTTATGGATGTCGTAGGCAGCGGAGCTCAAGAACTTTATGCTTAAAGTCGGCGCATCAACAACATTCAGACATAGATCCATAGCTATAAAAACTCCTACAGCTTGTGTTATTGATCCTTATTGATCCTCACAGACTATGGTCTGTTTGTTAAGAAGTCTATGACCCAGCTGCATGGGGAGGTGCCCAGTCCTAGTGTGGGTAGTTAGTCCACAAAGAGCAGACGGACGTATGAGTCCTTCTGATCCAGGTGGGTGAGAGCAGTGTGGACCACAGAGAAGATGATGTCCTCTGTTGATCGTTTCTCACAGTATGCATACTGATGAGGGTCCTCCTTGATGTTGATGGTTGTTTTGATGTGGGTCATGACCAGTTTTTCAAAGCATTTAGCAACTATTGGGGCGAGGGCTACTGGCCAATAGTCATTCAGACCAGTCACTGTGGAGCTTTTTGGAACTGGGATGATGGTGACGGTCTTCAGGCAGGTGGGAACTGTTGCCAGGGTAAGGGAGGAGGTAAAGATGTCCGCCAGCACCTCGCAGAGCTGATCAGCACAATCTCAGTACCTTCCCGGGGATGTTGTCTGAGCCAGTCGCTTTGTGAGGGTTAATCCTCCTGAACATACATTGAAGGGTATGAATTATATCATATGAACAGAAGCAATAAAAGGGGTGGTGGAGTGGCTCTATTTATTAATAATGAAATAAAATGTAAATTAAATAAGAAAATGTCAATAAGTGTTATGATATTATGGAAATAATAACAATTGAAATAATAAATAAGAATGATACAAATATTATAATAAGTTGTGTATATCTATCACCAGGATCAAATACAGAGTTATTCTTCGATAAAATTATGGCGCTATATAAATAAGCTCCATTTACCATTTACCATGATGTTTGTAAAGGACATAATGAGTCTTGTTATTGAGCCGTTTACATATACTGTATATGTAATTTATCATTTTCAACAGGAATATTCCCAGATAATATGAAAGTAGCTAAGGTAGTTCCTCTTTTTAAAAATAGTGATAAATGTGTGTTCAACAATTATAAATCAATATCCTTGTTATCACAGTTCTCAAAAATTCTAGAAAAACTATTTGTGAACAGACTAGATCAATTTATAGATAAACAAAATATTCTAAGCAACAGTCAGTATGGGTTTAGAGCAAAAAACTCTACATCAATGGCTCTCATGGAATTAATGGAACAAATAACTACTGCTGTCGATCAAAAACAATATTGTCAGTATTTTTGTTGATTTAAAAAAAGCATTCGATACTATTGATCACACCATTCTCCTTGAAAAACTGAACAAATATGGTATTAGAGGACCAGCATTACAGTGGGTATCTAGCTATTTGAAAGACAGGAAACAGTTTGTACAAATAAATGATGTAAGACCTGACTTCTGCAATATCACATGTGGAGTTCCTCAAGGATCTGTACTTGGACCAAAATTATTTATTTTATATTTGAATGACTTGGTAAATGTGTCAGGACTCATTTAATTTCATTTCATTTATTTATTTCTATAGCACTTTACACAACCACGGGGATGGTGACCAAATTGCTTAACAAAAAACAGTACTTAAAATGACAACAGTTTAAAAGCAAGAAAAACACAACATAATAGCAAAAAGAAAACCAGAAATGTCACCACATATTTAAGTACTTAAAGCCTGTTGGAATAAAAAAGTCTTAAGCTTCGATTTAAAAGGGCCAAGTTTAGTAGTCTGACTCCTTAAATGTATTTTATTTGCAGATGATACCACATTTTTTTCTTTGTTTGGGTAAAGATATAGAACAGATGTTGGAGTTGATAAAGACAGAATTTGTCAAAATACAAACTTGGTTTAAACTTAATAAATTATCATTAAATCTAGATAAAACTAATTACATGATATTCAGTAATAAAAAGAAAACTGTTGAGATTTGTAGAGTGAGTGAGGTGAAGTTTTTGGGTGTTATCATTGATGACAAACTGACATGGAAACAACACATAAATTCTGTAAGAATAAAAATAGCTAAATCGATTGCAGTACTGTACAAAGTCAGAGACCTATTGAATGATAAAGCTCTGTATTTGTTGTATAACACAATCATTGTTCCACACTTAATCTATTGTATTGATGTTTGGGGGAAAGCGTGTAAAACAATCACAAAGCCTATTTTTGTATTACAGAAAAGAGCTGTAAGAATTATCACTAGAAAACATTACTGTCATCCATCAAGTACATTATTTTATCAACTGAAATTATTGAAGTTCCATGATTTGGTTGATTATAATATTTTATCAGTTATGTATAGGGCTCAGAATAATGCATTACCTTTAAATATCCAAATGCATTTTGTTAAAAGAGAGAGCTGTTATGATCTTAAGGGAGATGGACATTTTTGTGAAAACCAAATTTCGAACTAGTCTGAAGGAACGTCCACATCAATCCAAGTAATTAGATTGTGGAATAATTTGGAGAGTGATATTAAAAATGCCAGGTCAATGTCTATGTTTAAGAGAATGATCAACGTTGGTTTGTTGAAAAAATATAAAGTGACCTGATGTGTTTGTATGAATTGACGCTCGAGAAGGACTTATTTATTTTGTTTTTGTTATTTGAAGATTATTATTGTTTGAAGTAATTTTTTGTAAAAAGGGGCAGATACAGGTAGTCCTCGACTTACGACGCCCTCGACTTACGACGCCCTCGACTTACGACGTTTCGGACTTACGTCACGCATCTCATTAAAAATATATATATTTTTAAAATAAATAAATAAATGTACAGTACTGTACAGTCACCAAGCACTTAGCCTATCCTAACACTGTTTTTAAAGATGAAGGAGTCAGTTGAATTGTCTCCCTCCTCCCTGCAGGCTCCATTCACATAAAGGGAGACAATTCAACTCACTCCTTCATCTTTAAAAACTGTTAGGATAGGCTAAGTGCTTGGTGACTGTACAGCACAGTACATGTATTTTTTATTTTTATTTTTTTAAGTGTATGTGCTCCGACTTACGGCGATTTCGTGTTACAAACGTTGCGTAGGAACGTAACTCGCTCGTAAGTCGAGGTACCTGTATAAGATTTTTTCTTCTTTCTGCTATCTTTCATTTTATTTGTGATTGTGTCTTTTTGTGTTTATTTTTGTTTTGTTTTGTTTTGAAAAATGAATAAACTTTAAAAATATATATTAAAAAAAGTAGGCTACTCCTTACTTCTGCTGAGGTCCCGTTGAGAAACTACTCTTCCAGTGGTGAGGTGAGTCTGGTGCTGGATGGTCTGTTTGGCTCTTCAAAGCTCGTGTAGAACTTGTTGAGGGCATCAGGCAGTGATGGATCGCTAGGGCATTGTTCACTCCAGCTTTTAAAATCTGTTGTTTACTTAATGCCCCTCCACATGCTCCGTGTGTCTTGTGAGGTGAACTGACTTCAGTCATGGCCCCCAAACTCTGGAACAACCTGCCCCCAAACATTAAAGGACAACACCCACCATGACACTAACAATTCACCATATTGTACAATTACTGTAATTTATTATTAGGTCTATTTTCATTTTTGCATTTGGGCCAGGCGAGGGTTAAAAAAAAAAAAAAATAAACCCACTCCCGAATGAATCCGGAAACCTGGCCGAAGAGTCCCGAAGGGTCATGTGACTTTTGTTACATCGATCTCCACCCAGAAGGCAGAAGGTAGGAGTGAGTTTCCATGGAGGTTTATGAGAGAGAGTGGTAGTTAAAACTGCATATTTCCATTTCCATTTGTGTGTATATGGACCAGCGCTCTGATTTTATTTATTATTTATTTTATAACACCGCTGCGGACCTGTTGCTGCTCTCATTCATTCTGCCCCTGAGGAGCGAGCCGCGAGCCGCGCGGTCTCTGGCTCCTCGTTCCGCTGGTCACCTTTGAAGTTCCTCGTGCCGGTGTAATTTGCTCCCTCGAGTGTATGTACTGTATTTGCTCTCGTCAGCCTTGTTGCGCAGCACGGGTCGGGAAGCACGTGCGCGGGCAGAGCTCAGCTGAGCGGCTGGCTGCCTTTCTGGTCACGGGGGGAGAGAATAAAAAGTCGATGCGGAAATGAATGAATTTGTCGCGATCAAACGAATTAAACTAGTATGTCTAAGTGGATGCTCGCTCAGAATATGAGTGAGCGACAGCAGGATTAATCAACAGGCAGCTTTAGGGAATATTTAAAAATGCTTCCTTTTTCTTTTCCTCTGCTCGCCTGTAACTCCAAGGCGTCACTTTGGTGACGTGAATGCCCTTGTGAATGCCCATATATGGAGAGGGGCAGATTTTCCCGGAGCTGCATGCTAAAATCTGCTATAAATCATGAAATAACACATTTAGTGTTATTTCTCCACAATATAAGTAAACGCTCCTGTATTATTTTTAAATAAACTAATAAATATTAATGGCGATGCAATTTGAAAACATGGTGGGTGTTGGGCTTTAAGTAGGCCACCTCTCTTCCTCAGTTCAAATCTCTGCTAAAAACTCACCTGTTCTCACAGACATTTCATACAGTGTGAATTAGAAAGAGTTAGTCATTTTGTACTGTTGGTTGAAGATTATTATTGTTTAATCTGATTGTTGGAAAAAGTTGGTTGAAGATTATTATTGTTTACATGGTTGATTATTGTTGTTTAATCTGATTGTTGGAAGTAAGGGGCAGATATAATAAGATTTATTCTTCTTTCTGCTACCTTTCATTTTTTTATATTTTGTACACTGTAAGAGGAGGTGAAGAGACGACACAGGAGACAGGCTGCAGAACTTCACCTTTTAATCAACTCCTACTAAACTGGCGGGAACCCGCCCAACACTGCTTTATATACCCACATAACATCCGGTCCTCTGGACCTTTCACAATAAAAGCATCCTGTAATACATTCGGTCCACTGGGTGTGAGTAGAGCCCCCTAGTGGTCCACCACACACGCCCCCCCAGAACACCCAGTAAGGTCCATCACTAGTCCCGCATTTTAGGTTTGATCAAACGACCAGAACGGCTGAACCTGGGCCCTGCAGAACCAGTCTGATGAAGTGGAGGGCTACGAGGAGGGTCTGCAGAAGATTCGGGCTCCAATGGACGTTGAGAGTTTCCGGAAGAAGGACCGCCGTCCGTTAATAATGTGGATGGAGGTCTGCCTCTGCGAGGAGCTTGGGCCGTAACAACCTGATCATCTGACATAACATGAGCTGGTTTAAGCCTATCAATACAGACAGTCTCAGTACGACCCCCTAAATCCAAAATGAAATGTTTCGGACCTGGTTGAAGAACTCGAAACGGTCCATCATACAAAGGCTGTAGTGGTGTCCTGTGTGCATTGTGTTTGACAAAAACAAATTTAGAGGACTCCAGACTCTTAGGGACAAATGACTGCGGTAAACAATGGTGTACCGGACCGGGGACACGAAAAGGGGCCTCCTGAGGTGAAAGATGGAGCAACGGTGGAGCGAACTGTGGTGAGGGTACCTCAGGTAAAAACTCACCGGGGACGCGCACAGGCTGACCGTAAACCATTTCAGCCGGGGAAGAGCTCAGGTCTTCTTTGGTTGCGGTACGCAACCCCAACAAAACCCAGGGAAGGCGGTCAATCCAGTTGTCACCGGTCAATGCAGCACGAAGTGCAGCTTTCAATGACCTGTGAAACCGTTCACACAAACCATTAGCTTGGGGGTTGTAAGCGGTGGTCCTGTGAACGTTAGTCCCCAGACCCTTGGCCATGGTAGACCAAAGCTCCGAAACAAACTGCGGGCCCCTGTCCGATGTAATGTCTGAAGGGGGGCCGAAACGTGCAACCCAGGTAGACAAAAAGGCCCGGGCCACCACTGCAGATGTTGTGGACGTCAGAGGAACCACCTCTGGCCACCTGGTGGTCCGGTCTATCATAGTCAGCAGATGAGTAAAACCCTGTGATGGAGGCAGAGGGCCTACTAGGTCTACGTGCACATGATCAAACCGCCGACTTGGGATGGGGAAAGGTTCCAACGGTGCTTTGGTGTGCCTGTTGACCTTAGCACGCTGGCATGGAACACACGCTGCTGCCCACTCCTTAACTGCTTTACGCAGACCGGGCCAAACAAACTTTGAGCTGACCAGTTTCACAGAGGCTCTAACACCTGGGTGAGAAAGGGAATGTAAGGAGTCAAAAACGCGGCGTCGCCATGAAACTGGAACCAGGGGGCGGGGCCTGCCCGTAGATACGTCACAGAGCAGGAGAGGACCTCCGTCATTCACCCGCCTTTCCTCCAACTCGAGGCCTGTGGGGCCGGACTGGAGCTCGAGTATTTCTGCGTCGCTACGTTGGTCCGCAGCCATAGCAGAAAAATCGATGCCAACGTACACGGGAGCGATCAGCACCCGGGAGAGACAGTCAGCCACCACGTTGGATTTTCCAGCCACATGCTGAATGTCTGTAGTAAATTCAGACACCGCTGCGAGGTGGCGTTGCTGGCGAGCAGACCAGGGGTCAGAAATTTTTGACATAGCAAACACCAGGGGTTTGTGGTCAACGTATGCAGTGAACTGGCGGCCTTCCAGGAAAAACCTGAAATGGCGTGTAGCCAGGTAAAGCGCCAGCAACTCTCTGTCAAAAACACTGTATTTCAGCTCATTGTCCCGCAGCGTACGGCTGAAAAATGCAAGCGGCTGCCAAACCCCGGAAACCTGCTGTTCTAACACAGCCCCCACCGCAACATCAGATGCGTCGGTTGTTAAAGCTATTTGCGCCGCTGGGGATGGATGGGCCAAAAGGGCAGCAGTGGCCAGTGCAGCTTTAGCGTCACCAAATGCCTGTAGGCGTTCTGGTGTCCAGTCCACGCTGTCGTTGGGCTTTTTCTTTTTCAGCGCTCCATAGAGCGGACGCAGCAGTTGTGCTGCCCTGGGGAGGAAACGGTTATAGAAGTTAACCATTCCCAAAAACTCTTGTAGCGCTTTAACAGACTGGGGCTGTGGGAAATCTGACACCGCCTGCACTTTGTTTGGTAACGGGACGGCGCCACTTGCGGAAATGCGGTGGCCCAAAAAGTCAATGACTGGCAGCCCAAATTGGCATTTCGCTGTGTTTACAATCAGGCCATGTGCTGCCAGGCGCTGAAAAACCTCACGGAGGTGGGACAGGTGCTGCTCAGCCGAGCTGCTAGCCACCAGGATGTCGTCCAAGTACACAAATACGAAGGACAGACCCCTTAGGACTGAATCCATCAACCGCTGAAATGTTTGTGCTGCACCTTTAAGACCAAAAGGCATGCGCAAAAACTCAAACAGGCCGAAAGGCGTGATAACAGCGGTCTTAGGGACATCCTCCACATGCACAGGAACCTGGTGGTATCCCCGTACTAAATCTACTTTAGAAAAAATGGAGGTCCCAGCCAGGTGCACTGAAAAATCCTGGATGTGGGGGATGGGATAACGATCGTTCTCTGTGATGTTATTGAGGCGGCGGAAATCTCCACATGGCCGCCATTTGCCATCTGCCTTGGGCACCATGTGGAGGGGGGAGGCCCACGGACTGTTTGAGCGCTGCACGATGCCTAAACGCTCCATGTTAGCAAACTCTTCCTGTGCGATTGCTAGCTTAGTAGCATCGAGGCGGCGTGCACGTGCGAACACCGGGGGCCCCGTTGTGGGAATATAATGTTCGACCCCATGTTTTGTGTTTGTGGTTGCAAAATCAGGAACAGTCAGCGAGGGAAACTCAGACAATAAACGTTGAAACACATTACCCGAAGCTAAAAAGTTAGCATGTATTAAAGGCCCAGCTCCTCGCGTCTTACAAGGCAGTGACGAAAAAGACACAGCGTCGATCAAACGTCTGTTAGCAATGTCAACAAGGAGCCCGTGAGCACAAAGAAAATCAGCCCCTAAAATAGGGACCGAGCTAGCAGCTACCACAAAGTTCCACCGGAAGTCCCGTTCATGGAAACGCACAGTCACCAACCTTTCGCCAAACGTCTTGACGGGAGAGCCATTCGCCGCGGTTAGCTGTGGCCCGCAGCCTTCAGCCAACCTGTCGGAGCCAGTCGGGGGGACGAGGCTCCTCTGCGACCCCGAGTCCACCAGGAACCGCCTCCCTGACTTCGAGTCCTCGATGAAAAGCAGCCTTTCCTTCTCGCCAACGGCTGCGACTGCTAGCGGCTGTTGGCGGTCTCGTTTCCCTGCGGCTTGAAGCTGCACGGCGGGACGCACCGTCGTGCTTTGGCGCCAAAACGCGCGTGGTAGAAACAAAGAACTGGACCTGCCCGCCTGCGGCTAGTGACTCCTGCCACCACCGCTGGCTCGTCCGGCGCTGTGTGCGTCGCTCGAAACTCGGGCGCTGCTGGAGATCCCGGGACCACCGCCTGTACCGCGAAGGTCCTCGTGGTTAGAATGATGCGGTCGGCTTCTTCGGCCAGCGAGCGGTAATCCTTCTCCTGCAGAAACGGGGAGTTGGCCAGGGCGGTTCGCACGGAGCTGGAAGCTGGCGGAGGACGAGGTGGCGGAAGAGGAACTCGCAGTCGTCTGATCCCCGCAAGGACAACATGCTCTCCACGAGCTCGAGAGCTGTTCCGTCTGTTACGACCAGAAGGCACGTAGCACACAAGGACACCAGACACAGAAAGGATGTTAAAAAAAAAACAATGTTTATTTCAGGCTCTCTGGAGTCTGTGTCCTAAAAAAAAGGTGATTAAAGAAAAAAGTTGGACTTCTCAAAAAACAGCTTCTTTAATACAAAAAACTCAAAGTCCAGCAGGACACTCACGGCTCTTGGTTTTCATCACCCAGCAGGTCTCCACAATGGAAGGATTCAGCTTCCTCTTCTTAAATATGCAGCAGCAGGTCACAACAGAAGGATTCAGCTCCTTCTTCAAACGCACAGCAGCAGGTCTCGCGCCAGCTCCAAACGACAGCACTTCTGCTCGTCTCACGACATCCGCTTCTTCATACGGACTTCTTTACACAGCTCAAACGGCCTCCTCAAAAGGCTCCAAACGGCCACCTCAAATGGCTCCAAACGGCCACCTCAAATGGCTCCAAACGGCCTCCTCAAATGGCTCCAAACGGCCTCAAAAGGCTCCAAACGGCCACCTCAAATGGCTCCAAACGGCCTCCTCAAAAGGCTCCAAACGGCCACCTCAAATGGCTCCAAACGGCCACCTCAAATGGCTCCAAACGGCCTCCTCAAAAGGCTCCAAACGGCCACATCAAATGGCTCCAAACGGCCACATCAAATGGCTCCAAACGGCTCACAAACGGCCACCTCAAATGGCTCCAAACACTGGCTTCATGGCTCCTCTTCACACTGCTGCTTTTGCTGCTGCTGCTACAGACCTCTGTTCAGCTTCTGCTGCTGCTGCTTCATCATACCTGAGGCTCTTTCATCCCAGACTGCTGCAGCTGCTTGGATCAGCTGCTCATTCATCTGCATTTGGTTCTGGGGCTGCTGGACCTCTGATGCTGCAGCTCCTTCTCTTGCTGCAACTCCTGCATCAGGTCTCCTTCTCCTGGATCAGCTCAGACCTCTTCTGGATCTCTGCTTGCTGCCACTCTCACTTGGAACCCTTTTTGCTCTGTGGCTTGGACCTAATAAAGGGAGAGAGAGAGCAACTACCTCTACCTACAGCTAATGAGCACCAGCTGCAATCAATTAGGCTCATACAGCCTCTAAACAGCTCATGCACAACCTCTAAAGAGCTCATGCCTCTGCTCAAAATATTTAAACAAAACCTCAAAACCTTTAAACAATTTTGTTCTCTTACTAAAATTAATTATATGCCTAGGGCATGTAACACCGTCACCCAAACCGGAGAAGGAAAATAGTTTCTCAGCGCGCTCCGCCTCTGAGAGTGTGTAGCGCCGCAGAAGAAGCTTCTTGAGGGCGTCGTATTTTCCTTGTGCTGGAGGGTTTTGTAGTAGGCTCATTACCCGCTGGGTTGTCAGCGGATCCAGCGAAGCAACCACATGGTGGTATTTGGTGTCGTCAACAGAAATCCCGCGAAGAGCAAACTGTGATTCGATGTGGGCGAACCACGACTGAGGCGCGTGCAGCCAGAAGTCCGGGATTTTAACGGCCACCGAAAAAGCGTGCGGGGCCGCCTGTGTAGGTTCCACAGCAGTAGACAGCTGAAGAGAGCTGGCTGAAGCGTCAGATGTCGACATGTTCAGTTCACGAGGGTCACCAGTGTAAGAGGAGGTGAAGAGACGACACAGGAGACAGGCTGCAGAACTTCACCTTTTAATCAACTCCTACTAAACTGGCGGGAACCCGCCCAACACTGCTTTATATACCCACATAACATCCGGTCCTCTGGACCTTTCACAATAAAAGCATCCTGTAATACATTCGGTCCACTGGGTGTGAGTAGAGCCCCCTAGTGGTCCACCACAACACTATCATTTATGAGATTGTCTTGTATTGTTTCTTTTGTAAAAAAAAATGAACAAATTTAATAAACATAAACATGTCATGACGACGCCCCTGACTGCACGTCACTACAGTAAACAAACAGTGTATTCAGTTGTAGCAAGTCGTGTCACTGGTGTACTTTTGTTAGATTTCACAGGATTTAGAGATGTCATTTAAAAACAAGTGGACTGGAAGGGAAGGCATCAGCTTTTACTGATAATCTCATTAAAATAGTGCAGACAGACTGAACACGGGCTAGTAATGGATTTTACGAGTGCGCACAGTGAAAGTGAACCCCCAACCTTGAGAGCACAGCTGGATGTCTTGTCCAACAAGAATTTGACAGATGGTCCAGTGGGACTCTGGAGCAGGAGGGGGGTATGGATATAGAATGGAGGGAGGAGGGGGGACAATGCAAATGCAGATGGGTGAGCATAATGCATTTGTGAGAGCCATGTTATGGGCACATGTTATGGTTGCAGTCAAGTCAATGAAACAATGAATTGTCTTAATAGTAACCGAAATTACACTTTTTTGACATTCTTTTTTTCCCCCTCTTTATAGATGGCCTCCCTTCTCACCTCATAGCCATCCTCTTCACACCATATTAGACATTTTTTAAGGATACACGTAGAAGGAAAGGAAGGAAAGATGGAAAGTAAGACCACAAAACATGACAAATACACACAGAAAGCACAAGGCAAACACACCCGACCTCCGTCTGTAAACCTACAAAGAACATGACAGAACATAACAACAAAAGACATATGTATAAAAGACAGAATAGTCATGGCTTTGCAGTAGTTCTCCATAAATATATATACCCATACCCATAAACAAACATATACAGTATATACATGCATAGTCACATGCACATCTACATATCTACATACGATACCTGCATGTGCATCCCTGCATCTATTTGTGTGTGGTTGTGAACATGCATGAGTGTATAAGAATTCTCTAATAGAACATTCAATAGTGACTGCAAAGCATCAGAGATCTGACCCCCAAGACCCGAGGCAGAAAAAGGGGGTACCGGAGCCCAAGACCCCAAGAGGGACCCCGAGCACAGAGCCCCCAGGGCCACCCAGACAGGATGAACCACACACCCACTCCCCAGGTCCGTCCACCTTTTTTGACATTCTTATCACAAGAAACCTTGCCCACTTTACTTTATTGTATTTTTTAGTTAGTGGATGAGAAATACACGTTAACACACAAACACTAAATCATTTATTATCACAACAAATATTTGATGTCTGCTGATTGAAATATGTGCACGTTTGTTTAACTTTTCTACAGTGATGGGAAATGCTGGTGTATTCCATTGACTGGGATAAGTCGACCCCACTCTGTGATAAATTCAAGGAATGTTGCCTATCACTCAATCTAACCCAACTTATTGACTCTCAAACTAGACCAAACAAAAACTGTCCTGAAAAACCTTCCATATTAGACCTGTTTCTAACAAATACGCCTCACAAATTCCCTGGTACAAGTGTGTTTGCTGACATTTTGAGTGATCATTGTGTAATAGCGGCCTTCAAAGATATTAAATTTCCACCTTCTAAGCCCAGATTAATTAAAAAAATGGATTTGAAACGTTTTGGTGAACAGTCATTCCTCTGGGATCTATCCCACTTTGACTGGCAACGTATTCTATTAACCAACGACGTGAACATCGCTTGGAACTATTTTCATAATAGTTTCATTTATTTTGTGAACAAACATGCTCCTTTCCGCCAGTTCAGGATAAAGGGACGTGACAGCCCCTGGTTTACTCCTGAACTAGCTGACCTCCTACACAGGAGAGACCATCTTTGGGCCGCAGCGAGAAAATCAGGCCCAGACACTCATTGGTTAATTTTTGGCAGCTGAGGAATAAATGTACAACTGCCATCAAAGCTGCAAAATGTAACTATTTCTTATCTCAGACCTCCAAAAATCTAAATGACCCTAAAAAAATCTGGAAAACCATCAAATCTCTCTCAGGCATCCCCCAGTCATCTGACCTCCCATCACAACTTCTCGTTAACTCTGTTCCTGTGTCAAATAAGCACAAGATCCTGAACTGTTTCAACAAACATTTTGTTGCTTCTAGTTCATTATTTGACATAGTTACTAATGGAAAATCAGCCACTTCATCTAATAACCAAACTTCTACAAATCAAAGGGGTGGAGGCCTCCGGGTTCAACTCTCCCCCTTATACAACGCTGTTATTTATATATCACTCAGCCCTCTGTGAATAGCAAACAACCATCAGGTGCTAACGATCCATCGTTAGGCTGATGGTCCTCCTTGATCATGTGAGCAGTTGGTTTCAGGCTGTCATCAGCCAACTGGTCGAGCCACTGTGAGAGGGTGCTATTATAGAGAGTGCTTCACAGCACGGAAACAGCTCTGGTCAAGGTTTTCAATGATATTCTTGTATCAAATGACTCTGGTCAGTTTGTGGTACTTGTACTCCTTGACCTTAAATAATCGCTACCTCTTCAGCTCCATCAGGTAAATAAATAAACTATAAACTCTCATACCAACATTAAGGCAGCTAACAAGTTATACTCCGCATAAAGCGGTAAGTCAGCTCAAATACAAACACGATGCTAACGTTAGCTCGTTTTTTTCTTAGACAAACGACCTGAAATGGCTTCACAGTGTTCACCAGTGACTGTCCAAGGTAAATACGTCAGTGTAACCGAGTGCCACAAAACAGTTACAGCATATGTTGTGAAAAGGTTGCATCCCTTTTCAGATGTGGATTCAATTCAACCATGGATTGCACTTACATTGCACTCAAATCCAACACTTATTAACATTCTTAATTCATTTAAAGTTCTCTGTGTCTTTTAAAATGTTTTAATGTCTCTAGTTTTCATTATTATATAATTTCTGTTTATGTTCTCTTTCATTCCATTATGAGTGAATGTCACAGTTTGAAGAATTATTGAATAGGTTAGTTAGGCAATAACAACAGAGCTAATAATTGTATACATTCTCAGTCTTAAAAATGATTTAATAATCTCTTTTTACTGATAATACTGATAAACCTGTTGTTTGTTTAGGAACTTCCTGCAGTCTGTCCAGAAAGTCTCCACTGGAGGAGCGTTTTGCTGAGGAAGAGGCACAACATAATGTCACAGCTCCATGTCCATGAAGAAACAAATGGAGAGAGGGCTGCAGATACCAGGACATCCCACCAGCTGTTCTGTCTGAAGATCCTGCTGCTGGTGGTGGAACCAGGTTAGCCCATCAGTGGGAGCTCAGTAACATGACTGCAGCATCAGACACTGGACAATATTATATGTATAATAATAATAATACTGTATATGTTGGTGAGTCCTCCATGTTGGCTCTAATCTGCCCTGTGAGAAATTCATAGTAAGTAGTCATCCTGAAATAACTCTGGCTAACTACTGTAGCTTTTTTATAACATGGAGTTAAACTCAAAGCAGTCTCCTCAGATAAATAGTGTTACCATTATTTTTATATTAAAGTTTCTGTTAACTTATTATTTTTACATTTGATTGTTTCTGTTCAGTGCCCTGAGACAACTTGTGACTTGGAGCTATACAGTATAAATAAACTGAACTGAATTGAATTGAGGAGAGACATTTAATGTAATGTTTTGGCCTCTACATTCAGATAAAAATAAGCTGTAACGTGTAGTCACTGCCTAAAAGGTTGTTAGCAGCTGCTACAAACAAGCTTAGCGTCAGTGTGTTAATCTAATGTTAACCTGGATATTTTTAAAAGGAGAGACATTTAATGTCCATTGTTTGCGAATGAATAGCATACATTCATTCACGGTGTCACTCAAATATTAGGGACTTGACTTGGACTTGACTTGGACTTGAGATCAGAGACTTGAGACTTGACTTGGACTTGAGATCAATGACTTGAGACTTGACTTGGACTTGACTTGGACTTGAGATCAGAGACTTGAGACTTGACTTGGACTTGCAAAAAATGACTTGTGAGCATCTCTGGCTAATTCCCCTTGTTTATCTACCGGTGATTACCGGGGCTTGGCGGAGGAGGCCGACCGGGTCCTGCTGGCTACCAGACGGTTCGTGGTGCAGAGTACGTCGGTGGAGTCCCAGCAGACAGCGATGGAGGAGCCGACGGTGGTTTCAGCTGTTGGCGCGCAGACTCGTCGTGGGAGCTCTTTGTGTTTCTACCACCGGAGGTTCGGCAACAAGGCCAAGTGCTGCATTTGGGGTGTCGGGAAACGAGGAAGCCGGTGCTCAGTAGCAGCTGTGGGCGCTGGTGAGCAAGGTGAGCTGCTCTACGTCACAGACTCCCTGTCAGGACGTCATTTTTTGGTTGACTCTGGTTCCCAGAAGAGTTTGGTCCACCCTGTTGAGCCTGATTTGCCAGACCGAGGCTGTGGCCCACTGCTAACTGCAGCTAACGGTTCTCCGATTGGAACATTTGGAACTAGACGGACAACAGTTTCTTTCCATGGACGTGAGTTTGAGTGGGACTTTGTTGTTGCCTCAGTGACTGTTCCTATTATCGGTGCAGATTTTTTATGTGCTCATGGACTGTTAGTAGATATTGCTAACCGCAGACTTATTGACCCTGTAACTTTTGCAACTTTCCCATGTGTGTCTGGGGGGGCTGGGCCGCTAACTCATGCTAATGTTTTAGTTTCAGGTGATGTTTTTCAAGGTTTGCTTGCAGAATTCCCCTCTTTAACTACACCTGCTTTTTCTTCTTCTGAAATTAAACACGGGGTCGAGCATTTCATCCCTAATACGGGACCGCCTGTTTTTGCACGTGCACGCCGCCTTGACGCTGTTAAACTGGCCATCGCTAAAGAGGAGTTTGGTACCATGGAGAGGTTGGGTATTGTTAGACGCTCTAACAGCCCGTGGGCCTCCCCCCTTCACATGGTACCAAAAGCAGACGGGTCGTGGCGCCCATGTGGCGATTTTCGCCGTTTAAATAACGTGACGACGCCTGATCGCTACCCCATTCCGCACATTCAGGACTTTTCTGTTCGGTTGTCGGGTGCTTCCATTTTTTCTAAGGTGGATCTGGTGCGCGGCTACCATCAAGTCCCAGTGCAGTCCAGCGATGTACCTAAAACTGCAGTAATCACCCCCTTTGGGCTTTTTGAGTTCCTCCGCATGCCGTTTGGACTAAAGGGGGCAGCACAGACTTTTCAAAGGTTGATGGACTCCGTGTTGCGGGGCCTCAATTTTGTGTTTGTCTATCTGGACGACATATTGGTGGCCAGCTTGTCCACCGAAGAGCACCTGTTGCACCTGAGAGAAGTTTTTCAGCGCTTGGATGCACATGGCTTGATCATTAATCCGGTCAAGTGCCAGTTTGGTTTGCCGGTGATCGATTTTTTAGGTCATCGTATTTCCGCACAGGGTGCAGTTCCATTGCCTGCCAAGGTGCAGATGGTGGAAGAGTTCCCACGTCTTCTGGTGGCGAAAAAGTTGCAGGAGTTTTTGGGAATGGTGAACTTTTACAACAGGTTCATTCCTAATGCAGCCCATCTCCTGCAGCCTCTTTATGAGGCCCTGCACTCAAGAAAACCGACTGACACAGTTGTCTGGACCCCGGACCGGATTGCTGCTTTTGATGGTGCTAAGTCCGCGTTAGCTAGCGCGGCACTCCTAGCCCATCCAGATTCAGAGGCCCTGATTGCACTAACAACTGATACTTTAGATATAGCTGTGGGGGCTGTTGTATAACAGTGTGTCGGTGATGCATGGCTGCCGTTGGCGTTTTTCAGCCGAAAATTGCGGGACTGTGAGCGTAAGTACAGCGTTTTTGACCGCGAGTTGTTGGCACTTTTTTTTAGCTACGTGGCATTTTCGTTTTTTGCTAAAGGGTCGTTCGTTTACGGCTTATGTGGACCACAAACCACTCACGTTTGCCATGTCTAAAGTTTCGGAGCCCTGGTCAGCACATCAGCAACGGCACTTGGCGGCCATTTCAAAGTTTACGACTGACGTTCGCCATGTAGCCGGAAAATATAACTCAGTGGCGGACTGTCTGTCACGTATACTCGTTTGTCCTATGCTCCTCAGGGTGGATTTTTCTGCCATGGCCACTGACCAACCTGGAGATGCTGATATCACTGCCCTTTGTGCCAGTGTTTCAGGTCTTAAGCTAGAGGAGGTCAAATTGGGAGAGGGCGGTCCTTTGATCCTGTGTGACGTTTCCACAGGCCGTACACGCCCAGTGGTTTCATCAGGTTGGCGCCGTCGCATTTTTGACTCTGTTCACTCTCTCTCAGACCCAAGTGTGCGTGCGTCTGTGAAACTAGTCAGCGCACGTTTTGTATGGCCTGGTTTACGCAGAGAGGTGAGGAGTTGGGCAGCGGCTGGCGTGGCCTGTCAGCATGCCAAGGTGCACTGGCACACAAAGGCACCACTGGAACCATTTCCTATTCCAGCCAAGCGTTTTGACCACGTGCATGTGGACTTAGTTGGTCCCCTGCCTCCGTCCCGGGGTTTCACACACCTGCTTACAGTGGTCGACTGCACGACCAGGTGGCCGGAGGTCGTTCCTCTTTCTTCCACAGCTACCTCAGACGTGGCTGGTGCGTTCCTCGCTGCTTGGGTTGCCCGTTTTGATGTGCCCTCGGGCATCACTTCGAACAGAGGTCCCAAGTTTATTTCAGAGCTCTGGTCGGAGATGGCGCGCTCCTTGGGGATGCAGGTGCATCGCACTACCGCCTACCATCCTCAGGCTAACGGGTTGGTTGAACGTTTCCATCGGTCACTTAAGGGCCTTAAGTGACCGATGGAAACGTTCAACCAAGGCGGCATTGTGTGCTGCGCTTACAGACAGGCTGGGTAGATCGCTTGCCGTGGGTACTGCATGGGTTGCGATCAGCTCCTACGGAGGACCTCAACGCTTCATCAGCCGAGTTGGTTTTTGGTCAGCCTTTACGAATTCCAGGGGAGTTTTTGTTAGACGCTGCCGCTCCACGTT
>JBBPBX010016664.1:35394-47846 GCA_038048925.1 Garcialebias charrua | reverse complement strand
AACTCAGGAAAAACAACCGTGACGTCTTTTATACTGAAGTGGGTGGAGCATCACCAGGGGTTGCTAGGTGAGGGGCTGGACTCAGGTTGGGGTGGGTTGTCCTACGGCTTGTGACATCACAAGCGCCAGGATTTGAAAACGAGACATTTATATCACTGAAAAATAAATATACTTAATATACCAATGGGTGCATTTTTTTTCGCCCTAGGACTGTTTTTTTAAGAAGTTAATAACCAAAGTTGAGTAAAAAAAACATTAAAAAGTGAATTTTGCATCTTTGGTCCCCTTTAAAAGATGTTGAACTGAAATTTGGTGTGGTGATACCTGACTGCGATGCTCAACACATTGTGAATTCAAAGCAAAAATCCAAGATGGCCACCATAGCTTAAAATAAAAAATGAGTAACTAATCGGGTTTTTTTTTTTTTGTTTGTTTGCCATGTTGAGCTGAAATTTGGTGTGGTGGTAGCTCAGAGCGAACCCCAACACGTATTGTCAAATCAATTTTTTTAAATGGTTGCAGTCTACCAAAGTTTCTGCAGGAACTTTCTAGTTTGTTTCTTCTGTTGTGTGGTTCCTAAAACTAAACTGCTTCTCTTTGCAAATAAACACAAAGTCCTTGACTTTAACCGGTTGAGCCCTTTCACATAAAGCGAAACAACAGCCAAGGCCTTATTGCCCAACAATTCAGTTGCAGGTACGAAGTGGGCTGAGGTGGGTTCATTGCAAGTTTCAAAAACAGGGAATCAAAAAGTGTCCAAACGCCTTCCTGGTCGCTTTAGTGAGTTTGTGATGGGAATTTAGTATATTCTTGCAATATTGAGTCAAGTTTGAGTTGCCAACCTGTCTAAAACAGGCAGAGCCCAGTGAGATGCTACCTCAGCTAGTGACACGCAAGTTCTGAGAAACTGCTTGAACTCCTTGTCTTCTGCAAAGGCTTTAAAGGAGACCAAATATTGGTTTCATAAATTTTTATGGTATGTCTGTGGGCTATCCAGACCATGTTCATTCAATTTAATACACAAAATAATTCTTAGATAATAAAATATCCCCTTTTTAGTTCTGCCTTTTCTCATTTCCGTTCTGAACAGGCTGTTTATGATAATGAGCTCTGAAGGCCACGCCCTTCAAAAATCTGTTTACATTAACTCCGCCCTCCAAAGGGTTTACGTTAGCATTTCTTGCACTTTAGAAATGGCTAGTGCTAGCTTAAGATAACTTACCGAAAGCCGTATGCGCGCGCCGCCATTTGCTGCACCTGTTAGCATTAGCCCACCCGAATCCGAGGCTAATGTTAGCTCGTTCCTCCTCCGCCCGCTTAGCTCCGCTCGTTGCATGCAGCGCTTTGGGAGCGATCGCAGACACATACACAAAGTTCACCGAGTGTTTCCAGATAATTTATCCGTATGAGGCAACCTCTGATCGGAGCACGGTCCTCAAAAGCTAGCAGCTCCCGGCGGCAGATGGTCCCTTCGCCGGCATGTCCAATCCCCGCCCGCTTTGCTCCGCTCGTTGCATGGTCAGGCAGCGGTGATCTGCTCGTTTTACGTCTGCCGGCTGCTCGTTGGGAGCGATCGCTAATACGCTAAAAATTGAACTAAAACGTAAAAATAACAATTATACTTTATTTATAAAGCCATTTAAAACAACCACAGCTGCAACAAAGTGCTGTACACATGAAATTAAGAACATTTAAACAAAAGATGAGATGAAATCAGGAAAAACAACCGTCACGTCTTTTATACTGAAGTGGGTTGAGCCTAACCAGGGGTTGCTAGGTGAGGGGCTGGACTCAGGTTGGGGTGGGTTGTCCTGGCGCTTGTGACATCATAAGCGCAAGGATTTGAAAACGAGACATTTATATCCCAGAAAAATAAATCTACTTAGAGTAAATATACCACTGGGTGCATTTGATTGTTGTGGACTTCAGGAAGAGGGATGCCCAGCATGCCCCTCTGACCATCAACAGCACCGCAGTGGAGAGAGTAGACAGCACCAAGTTCCTGGGAGTGCACGTCTCGAAGGACCTGTCCTGGAGCAGGAACACTGCAGCACTGGCAAAGAAGGCTCACCAGCGTCTCTACTTTCTCCGCAAGCTGAAAAGGGCTGGAGCTTCAACCCCCATCATGAGCACCTTCTACAGAGGTGCCATAGAAAGTGTCCTGACCAGCTGCATCACTGTGTGGTTTGGTGCATGTACTGCATCCTGCCGCAAGAGCCTCCAGCGCATTGTGAGAGCAGCTGAGAAGATAGTCGGCACCTCCTTCCCCTCACTGCAGGACTTACACAGCAAACGCCTCACTCGGAAAGCCCACTGCATGGCAGGTGATCCCACACACCCACTACACAGCTGCTTCAGACTGCTGCCATCAGGAAGGAGACTGAGGAGTCTCCAGGCTCGAACCAGCAGACTGAGAGACAGCTCTGTTCATCAGGCAGTCAGGATGCTAAACACTCTGCCTGCTCTGCCCCCCCTCCCATTTGAACTGCCTTAACACTAAAACTTTCTCACACATTACCACAAAACACAAAGATTTTAACACTGGACTCTGTGTCATCAAACGGGTTATTCACTAAACTCTCGGTCATGTGCTCATACAGTTTGCACTACTTCTCATACTTGCACTAATGTTTGTATTACATCACTGCCTATAATCATAATACTGTTTACATTCTCTGTTTACATTTATTAATACTGTTTACTTTTTTTACTACTGCTTACATGTAATTACTACTGTTTACATTTACACTACTCTAATATCTACACCACTGCTGATACATATACAGTGTGCTCTGAACGGTCTTACTTAGGGATGCCCAATGTGCCTTACTGCATATGCCACTTTTTGCCTCTATAACAACATCAACTACTACCTCATACATATACTGTGTACATTAACTCATACGCTGCTTTGCCACTTTGCAAATGTCAATGCTAGAAACCTTTAGTTTATTTTAGTTATACTTTTTATACTCTTTTTTTATACTAGTATGCAAAAACTCAGGACAGTATTATGTTCATTAAATGTTTAATGTTTTAGTTTTAGAGTTGGTGTAAATTTTCATACTCTTATACCACTATGCAAAAAACTCAGGACAGTGTTAGTTTTACTATTTTATGCTTATGTCTATTATTATATGTTTCAGTGTTTCAATGTTTAGATGTTTACTGTTGCACCGAGGGACTGAGAGAAACGCAATTTCGGTCCTGTGTATGTCCTGTACAGTACATATTGCAGATCTGACAATAAAGTTGACTTTGACTTTGACTTTGATTTCTTTGGCCCTAGGACTGTTTTTTTAAGAAGTAAATACCCAAAGTAGAGTTAAAAAAAACATTAAAAAGTGAATTTTGCATCTGTGGTCCCCTTTAAGTGTACAACTTCAAATTTGAATGAATGTGAGCGTCAACATGGTCTCAGCTGCTTTATTTTAGGCAGATGTGGACATGAATGTGTTGAAGCAGCCAGTTTAACAACCATGTTAACTAATTCATTCAGCCTTTATTTAGACAGGCTAGTCTCATTGAGTCACAAGGACTCATTTTCAAGAGGGCCCTGTTTCAGACAGTATATAAAAAGCTTAATGTACTTGATAATAAAATGTGGCTGTAAAAACACTGTTGTGTTGATTGATTGTTAGATGATAAAACAACATAAGAACTGTAGCATCTCCCGCTCACTTAGCAGGATAAACTGACTTTTAACATGAACCATGTCCCTGTTTTTGTCTTCAGACATCGCTGTGGTGGAGATGACCGATGCTTTCCGCCAGCCTTCGCTCTTCTACCACCTGGGAGTCAGAGAAAGCTTCAGCATGGCCAACAACATCATCCTGTTCTGCGACACTAACTCTGAGTCCCTCCAGTCTCTGCAGGTAAACCCAACAGGACCACACTGAACAATCACCACATTTCACTATGGAGGTGATTAAAAACTATAAATAGGAGATGAGCGAAATGTAATTTGGTCCCAACGACACATGAAAGCATCAATAATGTGACGTAAGAAGATGCTTTAATGGAACGGCAGTTTGATTAGACAAAATAAAAAAGATTTGGATGAAAATATCCGGTACAACGGTTATTTTTTCAGCGTGCGAGCTACTTATATAGTGACTAAGTCAAAGTGATCTACTTAATATAAAAATGCAAAACATACTTATTTGCTGTGCCACTCGTCCAATTGCAGTGAAAAACACTCGCAGTCCGCGATATACTTCCAAAGTTGCTGGGGCAAATCCTCGGACATGGCTTCGCATGTTACTTCAGTAGCACATGTACTAAAACTGGAACGATACAGAGAAGATTAGCATGGCCCCTTTCAGCTCTTATAATCTGGATTTTCTCTGTATCACAGAGACTTGGTTGAGTGAGGCTGAGTCAGCTGTTCTGTCTGAGCTTTTACCAACCGGCTGCTCCTATTTTAACTCTCCGCGATCATCGGGCCGAGGAGGAGGAACTGCAGCTGTGTATAAAGATGTTTTTAGTTGTAAACAATGTTTTAAACAGCATCACTTCACCAGCTTTGAGCTGACTGCCTTTGAAGTGGGTCGTTCTGACCCGACACTCAGTGCCATCATCTAAATGGTAAATGGAGCTTATTTATATAGTGCTTTCCAGCCCCCTATGAGGGGCCCCAAAGCGCTTTACAATACCAACCATCCACCCATTCATACACACATTCATACACCGGTAGCGGCAGACTGCCATGCAAGGCGCTTTCCAGTCCTACCGGGAGCAACTCGGGGTTAAGTGTCTTGCCCAGGGACACAACGACACATGGTGTGGGGAACCGGGATTCGAACCTCCAACCTTCCGATCGGGAGACGACTGCCATTACCACTACGCCACGGCCGCCCTCATCTACCGTGCACCCATATATAAGGATTTTATTGGTGACTTTTCAGACTTTCTTTCTGAGATAGTGACTGGATATGATCGGCTCCTCCTTGTTGGTGATTTTAACATCCATGTTCGTTGCCCAGACAAACCTCTGGTAAAATAATTTTTAATTCTTATGAACTCTTTTAATTTGTTGCTTTCTGTGTCTGGTCCTACACACATTAAAGGTCACACTCTAGATCTTGTGCTCTCTTTGGGATTACCTGTGTCTAATCTGGAAATTCATGATTCTATAATCTCTGATCATATGCCTATAACATTCCAGACTGTTCTCACATATACCGGTACTCTTGTTAAAACTCACACTCCTGCTCAGAGCTGTCGGATTATTAACCCCTCTACTGCTGGACAGTTCATTGAGGTTTTCTGCCAGCTCTGTCCACCTGCCTCAACTGATGCTGAGGATCTTGGTTCTTGGCTCCACTCATCCTGTCTGATTGTGTTGGATACTGTGGCTCCTTTAAAGACCAAACAGCCTGGCTTTAAACATGAACCCTGGCTTCAGAACAGAACGGCTCGAGCTGTCAGACAGGAATGTCGCAGAGCGGAACGCAGGTGGAGGAAGGAGAAGCTGCAGGTATCCCTTCACATTTTTAAAGACTGTTGGCGCAATTATCATGACACAGTTAAAGCAGCCACAAAGGACTATTTTTCTAACTTGATTTTATCCCACAGCCACAATCCACGTCTTTTTTTTAGTACCATTGACTCTTTTGTTAACTCTCCACAGACACCTGGTTGTGAAGCATCCACTCAGTTGTGCAATGATTTTATGCAGTTTTTTATCGATAAGGTAGGGGTGGGCGATATATCGAATATACTCGATGTATCGCGATATTTTAAATGTACGATGGTTAAAAGGGCTATATCGTCTATATCGAGGATCCTCCTGCTGTCGCGCGGGTTCCCACTCGCCCCCCTCCTTCCTGCAGGCTGCAGGAGGACGGAGCTTCGGAGACTTTCAGCACAACATGTAAACACGGCAGATATGAAGAGCGCTGAGGGGGAAAAACAATGTTCTGAGCTAGTTTGGATTAAATTGTCAGATGAGGGCATAAAAAATGTTTTTGTAGAAAATAATCCCGAAGAAAGGTCGGAACTACGAATCTTTTTCACCATTTAAACAGCGGAGTGGAGCATGATGAAACGGCAGAACCAAGTGTTTTTACAGCTGCTGCTTCATTAAAACAAACCACGGGTCTGAGCTCATTTAGTCATGCGTGCACCGCAGAGAGAGGTGGAGACATTAATAAATCAGCATTTTATCATTATCGCTAAAGACACGGTCCTTAGCGGCTAACAAGATGGCTAACGCGTTAGCCGTCGTCTTCCACAGCTGAGACTGACCGTGTCTTTAGCGTATATGATAAACTGCTGATTTAATAATGTCTCCACCTCTCTGTTCACGTTTCTGAGTGGAGGCTGTCGTGTTTTTACACAAGGATTCAATGCGACACTTTGTAGAGCAACTTAGAGAACGTCTTCGTGAATCCGGAAACAACCCCCTGACCCTTTCACAATAAAACCGGATACAGTACACAGAGGCTCACTGTGATAAATCTGTTCTTGTTCAGAGGTTTTGCAGACATTGCCTGAACTTGGCACAGTTTGTGGTTTGTTGTTAAAAATTACTAGCACATGCAAATAGTTGAGAGTTGTTACCTGTGACTGTTCTGGGTCAGTAAATTTTATGGCCACTGTTTACACTTTTGTTTTTGTATTTTAAAGGCCTTAAATGTTTTGATTTAAAGGAGACCACATATAGGTATTTAAAATTTTTATGTTATGTCTGTGTGCTATCTTGACAATATTAATTCATTTTAATACACAAAATAATTCTTAGATAATTAATTATACCCTTTTTAATTCTGCCATTTTTAACTTTCGTTTTGAACGACCGGTTTCTTGAAGTCCACGCCCTTCAACGATCTGTTTACGCCCTCTGTAACAGCCAGTATCTGTAATGTGTTGTTGTTTTAAAATTAGCTCTTTTTTTATTACTCATTTGACTTACTGTTAGTGTTAGCTTAAGATAACTTACCGAAACCCGTCTGAGCGCGCCGCAATTTGCTGCTCCTTTTAGCATTAGACCACCCGAATCCGATGCTAATGTTAGCTTGTTCCTCTTCCGGTGTTCGCCAGCTCCGCTCGTTGCACGCGGAGATTTTGGGAGTTATCGCTGTTCCAGTCAAGACAACACAAAGTTCACCAAGTGTCTCCCGTAAATTAATCCGTAAGGAGAAGGTCCTCGCTGCTGCGAGGCTGCTGCGAGGGCAGCGAGGCTGTACAGTTGAAGCTCCGCTCCATCGCGCCAGAAGAGGGTCCCGTTGCCGCTGGTCCCTACGCCGGGGGTCCGCTCGTTTAATTTTTGCCGGCTGCGCGTTGGGAGCGATCGCAAATACACTAAAAATTGAACTAAAACATAAAAATAACAATTATACTTTATTTATAAAGCCATTTAAAAAAACCAGCTGCAACAAAGTGCTGTACACATGAAATTAAGAACATATAAACAAAAGATGAGATGAAATCATGAAAAACAACAGTCATGTGTTTAATACAGAAGTGGGTTGAGCCTAACCAGGGGTTGCTAGGTGAGGGGCTGGACTCAGGTTTGAGGTGATTGGCTACGGCTTGTGACGTCAATAACTGCAGGAAGTGTGAATCCAGGTGTATTTATCAAAAATAAATAAATCTACTTAGAGTAAATAAACCACTGGGTGCATTTTTTTGGCACAAGGACTGTTTTTTTATGAAGTAAATACCCAAAGTTGAGTAAAAAAAACATTAAAAAGTGAATTTTGCATCTGTGGTCCCCTTTAATATTTTTTTAATGTTAAAAGCACAAGAGCACCTTTTCAAGTTTAAATTATTTATTCTTCTTTTTTGCTTGAAGTACTTTTTATTTATGTGTGCAATTGATGGTTAAAATAAAATATTTAAGTTTGTTCAAATTTAGTGTTGACATTTTTTAATCAATTTTGAATCATTTTTTCATTGATTTTGGAGATATCGCGATATATATCGTGTATCGTGATATAGCCAAAAAATATTGCGATATAATATTTTCCTCATATCGCCCAGCCCTACGATAAGGTAACCTCTATAAGGGTTTCTAACCTTTATAAGGGTTTCTATCTTACGCACATACTCTGACCCCTCTGTGTGTGTCCCTTGCTCTGCTGCCTTCAATCAGTTTGAGCCGGTGACTGTCATTTTTAGAGGACATGGTCACACAGATTTTAAGCCTTCTGATTCTTCTTGTGATGCTCTTCAACCACACTTTAAAAAAAAAAAGGTTTTCCCATGTTTTAAACACTTGGTTCTCAACCTTTTTAACAGTAGTCTGCTATCTGGAGTAGTCCCTGCTAATTTTAAACATGCTGTTGTGCAGCCCCTGTTAAAAAAAATCGGTCTTGATCCCACTGTGTTGGGGAATTTTAGGCCCATCTCTAAGCTTCCCCTCCTGTCAAAAATCTTGGAGAAAATTATTTATGCTCAGTTAAATCCTTCCTGGATGAACATAACATCATGGATGTGTTCCAGTCTGGATTTAAAACTCTCCACAGCACAGAGTCAGCTCTGCTGAGAGTTTTTAATGACATCCTTCTGGCATGTGACTTGGGTGATCATGTGATCCTTGTGTTATTGGATTTAACTGCTGTGTTTGACACAGTGGACCACAGCATTTTATTGTCATGTCTACAGCACCAAGTAGGCATTGGTGGGAATGCTCTGGAGTGGTTGGGGTCCTATCTGGCTGACAGAACATTTTCTGGAAAAATTGCTGGGTATGAATCCTTTTCTGCTCCTTTGTCATGTGGCATACCTCAGGGATCAATTTTAGGGCCTTTGCTTTTTCTTTATAACTGCTTCCTCTAGGATCGATTTTTAGAAAACATGGCATCTCCATTCACTGCTATGCTGATGATTGCCAAATCTATGTGCCTTTGAGGTGAGTTGATGCCTGGTCCATTGAACCTCTTTTATCATGTCTCGAGGATCTTAAAGCTTGGATGGCCCTAAACTTCCTGCATTTTAATGAAAAAAAAAGACTGAGGTACTTGTTTTTGGACCTAGTGGAGCTTGTTCGAGCCCTCCAGTTGACTTAGACCACCTGACAATGTACGTAAAATCTACAGTTACGAATCTTGGTTTTAAGATGGACAGTGAATTTTAAACTCGATAGTCAAATTAGGGCTACAGTAAAGTCTGTTTTTTATCATTTGAGAAAAATGGCAAAGTTGAAACCTATTCTTTCACGGCAATAGTTCAGAACAGTAATCCATGCCTTCATTTCATCACGGCTGGATTACTGTAATTCTCTCTATCTTGGAGTCAGCCAGTCTTCACTTGCACGTCTGCAGCTGGTGCAAAATGCTGCTGCACGTCTTTTAACTGGAACACGCAAAAGAGAGCACATCACACCTGTATTTTAAAATTATTTTGTTTGTTTTTAAGGTTTTAAACAGCCTTGTCCCCCCCTTATTTGGCAGAGCTTTTACACCATTACACTCCATCCCGGTCACTCAGGTCTGCTGACCAGCTGCTCCTGGTCATTCCAAATAGTAAGAGGAAGCTTTGAGGAGACAAGGCCTTCTCTGTTAGTGCCCCTAAGTTATGGAATGCTCTGCCTTTACACATTCGACAGGCCCACTCACTGTCAATTTTTAAAACCCGTTTGAAAACTCATCTATACTCATTGGCCTTCAACCCAACTGAGACTTGATTTTACTTCATTTTTATTTATTGATTTTACCTGTTTAACTTGTCATTTTATTGTATTTTAAAGGGGACCTCAGATGTATTTTTTAAATTTTTATGGTATTTCTGTGGGATATCCAGACCCTATTCCTTCAATTTAATGCACAAAATAATTATTAGATAATCAATTATACCCTTTTTAATTCTGCCATTTTTAACTTTCGTTTTGAACGACCGGTTTCTGATAGAAGTTCTGAAGTCCACGCCCTTCAACGATCTGTTTACGCCCTCTGTAACAGCCAGTATCTGTAATGTGTTGTTGTTTTAAAATTAGCTCTTTTTTTATTACTCATTTGACTTACTGTTAGTGCTAGCTTAAGATAACTTACCGAAACCCGTCTGAGCGCGCCGCAATTTGCTGCTCCTTTTAGCATGAGACCTGCCGAATCCGAAGCTAATGTTAGCTTGTTCCTCTTCCGGTGTTCGCCAGCTCCGCTCGTTGCACGCGGAGATTTTGGGAGTTATCGCTGTTCCAGTCAAGACAACACAAAGTTCACCAAGTGTCTCCCGTAAATTAATCCGTAAGGAGAAGGTCCTCGCTGCTGCGAGGCTGCTGCAAGGCTGCAACGAGGCTGTACAGTTGAAGCTCCGCTCCATCCGCCAGAAGCAGTGTCCCGTTGCCGCCGGTCCCTATGCCGGGAGTCCGCTCGTTTAATTTTTGCCGGCTGCGCGTTGGGAGCGATCGCAAATACACTAAAAATTGAACTAAAACATAAAAATAACAATTATACTTTATTTATAAAGCCATTTAAAAAACCACAGCTGCAACAAAGTGCTATACACATGAAATTAAGAGTCAGAGTCAGAGAGAATTTATTGTCATTTGCACCGCATGTAGTACATGTGTTGAAAACGAGATTATGTACACGGGGTCCCAGTTACATCCAACAACAAATGCAAGAGAAAAACAATAATAACATCTAGGATTAACTAAGAGAGACATCAGCTAGTAATACACTAAGCCCTAATGTAGTAGAAAAACATCATTATAAACAGCAGCACGAACATGAGCAGATGGTCACAGATGAACGCAGATAGTCACAGATGAACGCAGCAACAAGAAACAGATCAGTATCAGATAAGAACATATAGTATAAGAACAGTAATAAGAACATATAAACAAAAGATGAGATGAAATCATGAAAAACAACAGTCATGTGTTTAATACAGAAGTGGGTTGAGCCTAACCAGGGGTTGCTAGGTGAGGGGCTGGACTCAGGTTTGAGGTGATTGGCTACGGCTTGTGACGTCAATAACTGCAGGAAGTGTGAATCCAGGTGTATTTATCAAAAATAAATAAATCTACTTAGAGTAAATAAACCACTGGGTGCATTTTTTTGGCACAAGGACTGTTTTTTTATGAAGTAAATACCCAAAGTTGAGTAAAGTTTTAGTTCACTGTGTGTTATGGTAGTTTTGTAGCTCTGTTTTTATGCTTTCTTTTATCTTGTTTGTAACTGATGTTCAGCACTTTGTTTCAGCTGTGGCTGTGTTAAAGCGCGTTATAAATAAAGCTGATGATGATGATTATTAAGTGACTCACCCGGACTGATGCTTCAATAGCTGTCTTCACTTTTTGTGGTAAGAAAAATGACTGCTCTCCGGGTAACTGGGATTTTAGCTCCCTCACCTTTTTCTTTCTCCGCTCACTTTTCAGAAGAAAGGCAGTGTCGTAGTTGCTCCACATTTCCTTCTTCTGAATAGCAATGGTAGACTTGTAGATGAGGCAAACACACACTGAATATGACATCGTGAAAAAAAAATCCTCCTCCCATTCCGTATGGAAATGGTAGGTTTTTTTTGCTTCTTACTTGGTCCAGCTCCCCCACTCATTTTATGCAGTTTCTTGAGTTTAGTTTAGAAGAAATAAACTGGAGGCAACTAAAGGAGGCAACTCTCATTTTGCGCATCTTCTCCTCCAAACTAAGACTTTCCAATCATTTCAACTCCTGACCTTCAAATTACCAGATGATCTTTGGTTGAGCAACAACCAAAGATAATATTCCAATTAAACGTGGGCGAACACAAACATCTTCCGTTTTTCAACCATTTGAACCATGATTTACAATAAATATGGCAAAGATCTGATTTGATTTCTGGAGATCATTTCAAGACCTTCCATGATGTTTTATGACCTACAGTGAAGACTAGAACCTATTAATATACAACATTTTTGGAAAGATAATAAAAAAAGGTGTTTAGAGATATTTAATGTTTGTCTATTCATCGCTAATGTTCACTCCAACACTTTTTATACAGTAATATTCTATTTCCACACAGGTAGGAGCCCTGAATCTAACAATCAGTCAAATGATTAACGAGGCTCTAGCGACCTGTTTATTGACTGGCAGTTAGTCTTGTAGTTCCTGTAAAGCAGACAGAACCAGCGTCCCGTAGTCTGAAACTTTTGAAAAGCTGCCACTGTAGGCGGCTTGTTGGAACGCAGGCATTTGTTTCAGAGAAGTTACCCAGAAGGCACTGCTGTGCTCTCAGCCTGCAGTCACACAAACCTCGCCAGAAAAGGTGCGTCCTACCACAACATTAGAGCTCAGCATGTTCTCAGCTCAATGAAGTCGGATCTTTACGCCATAAAACTTCCTCCTAATGCAAACTGACAGCTAATTGTTTTCCTGTGGTCGGCTCCTGTCTGGACGGGTGGGGCTGCTTCTCAGGCTGTCTGAGGAGAGAAAAAACAAAAGCTACAAAAGTTTTCTTTAAATAATTTGAGCTCTTTAAACTGTTGACTTAGTTGTCACACCTGTTTTTGGTGATGCATTTTCCCTGAA
>JBBPBX010016664.1:6670-21928 GCA_038048925.1 Garcialebias charrua | reverse complement strand
CACTTTGTTGCAGCTGTGTTTTTTTTAAATGGCTTTATAAATAAAGTATAATTGTTATTTTTATGTTTTAGTTCAATTTTTAGTGTATTTGCGATCGCTCCCAATGCGCAGCCGGGAAAAATTAAACGAGCAGACCCCCGGCGTAGGGACCGGCGGCAACGGGACACTGCTTCTGGCGCGATGGAGCGGAGCTTCAACTGTACAGCCTCGCTGCTGCCTCGCAGCAGCCTGGCAGCAGCGAGGACCTTCTCCTTACGGATTAATTTACGGGAGAAACTTGGTGAACTTTGTGTTGTCTTGACTGGAACAGCGATACCCCTCCCTGGGCTGCCACCTTACCGTGGTGGAGGGGTTTGAGTGTCCCAATGATCCTAGGAGCTATGCTGTCAGGGGCTTTATGCCCCTAGTAGGGTCACCCAAGGCAGACAGGTCCTAGGTGAGGGACGAGACAAAGCGCAGCCCACAAGACCCCTTATGATGAATAATATAAATGGAAACAATGTTCCCTCGCCCGGACGCGGGTCACCGGGGCCCCACTCTGGAGCCAGGCCCGGAGGAGGGGCACGTTGGCGAGCGCCTGGTGGCCGGGCTTTCACCCATGGAGCTCGGCCGGGCACAGCCCGAAGAGGAGACGTGGGTCCCCCTTCCCATAGGCTCACCACCTGTGGGAGGGGCCAAAGGGGTCGGGTGCATTGTGGAATGGGTGGTGGCCGAGGGCGGGGACCCTGGCGGTCTGATCCTCGGCTACAGAAGCTGGCCATTGGGACATGGAATGTCACCTCTCTGGTGGGGAAGGAGCCTGAGCTAGTGTGTGAGGTTGAGAGGTTCCGGCTAGAAATAGTCGGACTCACCTCAACGCATGGCTCTGGCTCTGGAACCAGTTTCCTTGAGAGGGGTTGGACACTCTTCCACTCTGGAGTTGCCCCTGGTGAGAGGCGCCGAGCAGGAGTGGGCATACTTGTTGCCCCCCATCTTGGTGCCTGTACGTTGGGGTTCACCCCGGTGAACGAGAGGGTAGCCTCCCTTCGCCTACGTGTGGGGGGACGGGCTCTGACTGTTGTTTGTGCCTATGCGCCAAACGGCAGCGCAGATTACCCACCCTTTTTGGAGTCCTTGGAGGGGGTATTGGAGGGTGCGCCTCCTGGGGACTCCCTTGTTCTGCTGGGGGACTTCAACGCTCACGTGGGCAATGACAGTGAGACCTGGAGGGGTGTGGTTGGGAGGAACGGCCCCCCTGATCTGAACCCGAGTGGTGTTCTGTTGTTGGACTTCTGTGCTCGTCATGGATTGTCCATAACGAACACCATGTTCAGGCATAAGGGTGTCCATATGTGCTCTTGGCACCAGGACACCCTAGGTCGTAGTTCAATGATCGACTTTGTTGTCGTCTCATCTGATCTGCGGCCGCATGTCCTGGACACTCGGGTGAAGAGAGGGGCGGAGCTGTCAACTGACCACTACCTGGTGGTGAGTTGGCTCCGATGGTGGGGGAGGATGCCGGTCAGACCTGGCAGACCCAAACGTATTGTGAGGGTCTGCTGGGAACGTCTGGCAGAGTCTCCCGTAAGACGGAGCTTTAACTCCCACCTCCGGGAGAGCTTTGAACACGTTCCGAGGGAGGCGGGGGACATTGAGCCCGAGTGGGCCATGTTTCGCGCCTCTATTGTCGAGGCAGCTTATCGGAGTTGTGGCCGCAAGGTTGTTGGTGCCTGTCGTGGTGGCAACCCTCGAACCCGGTGGTGGACACCGGCGGTGAGGGATGCTGTCAAGCTGAAGAAGGAGTCCTATTGGGCCTTTTTGGCCTGTGGGACCCCGGAAGCAGCAGATAGGTACCGGCAGTCCAAGCGGCATGCGGCTCGGGTGGTTGCTGAGGCAAAAACTCGGGCGTGGGAGGAGTTCGGAGAGGCCATGGAGAATGACTTCCGTACGGCTTCGAGGCGATTCTGGTCCACCATCCGGCGTCTCAGGGGGGGAAAGCGGTACGCGACCAACACCATTTATGGTGGGGATGGCGTGCTGTTGACCTCAACTCGGGATGTTGTGAGTCGGTGGGCGGAATACTTCGAAGACCTCCTCAATCCTACTGGCACGTCTTCCACTGAGGAAGCGGAGCCTGGGGACTTTGGATCGGGCTCTCCAATCTCTGGTGCTGAGGTCGCCGAGGTGGTTAAAAAGCTCCGCGGTGGCAAGGCTCCGGGGGTGGATGAGATTCGTCCTGAGTTCCTTAGGGCTCTGGATGTTGTGGGGTTGTGTTGGCTTACGCGACTCTGCAATATCGCGTGGACATCGGGGGCAGTTCCCTTGGATTGGCAGACTGGGGTGGTGGTTCCCCTATTCAAAAAGGGGGACCGTAGGGTGTGTTCCAACTATAGAGGGATCACACTCTTAAGCCTCCCTGGTAAGGTCTATTCAGGGGTTCTGGAGAGGAGGGTCCGTCGGATAGTCGAACCTCGGATTCAGGAGGAGCAGTGTGGTTTTCGTCCTGGTCGTGGAACACTAGACCAGCTCTACACCCTCAACAGGGTCCTGGAGGGTGCGTGGGAGTTTGCCCAACCAGTTTACATGTGCTTTGTAGACTTGGAAAAGGCATTCGACCGCGTCCCTCGGGGGGTTCTGTGGCGGGTACTCCGGGAGTATGGGGTACCAGGCCCATTGATATGGGCTGTTAGGTCCCTGTACGACCGGTGTCAGAGCTTGGTCCGCATTGCCGGCAGTAAGTCAGGCTCGTTTCCGGTGAGAGTTGGACTCCGCCAAGGTTGCCCTTTGTCACCGATTCTGTTTATAACTTTTATGGACAGAATTTCTAGGCGCAGCCAAGGTGTTGAGAGGATCCGTTTTGGTGGCCTTAGAATCGCTTCTCTGTTTTTTGCAGATGATGTGGTCCTATTGGCTTCATCAGCTCGTGATCTACAGCTTTCGCTGGAGCGGTTTGCAGCTGAATGTGATGCGGCCGGGATGAGGATCAGTTCCTCCAAATCCGAGGCCATGGTCTTGAGCCGGAAAAGGGTAGCGTGCCCTCTCCGGGTCGGGGAGGAGGTCCTTACCCAAGTGGAGGAGTTTAAGTATCTCGGGATCTTGTTCACGAATGAGGGAAAACTGGAGCGTGAGATCGATAGGCGGATAGGTGCAGCGTCCGCAGTGAAGCGGGCGCTGTACCGGTCTGTCGTGGTGAAGAGAGAGCTGAGTCAAAAGGCAAAGCTCTCAATTTACCGATCGATCTACGTTCCCACCCTCATCTATGGTCATGAGCTTTGGGTTATGACCGAAAGAACAAGATCTCGGATACAAGCGGCTGAAATGAGTTTTCTCCGCAGGGTGGCTGGACTCTCCCTTAGAGATAGGGTGAGAAGCTCAGTCATCCGGGAGGGACTCGGAGTAGAGCCGCTGCTTCTCCACATCGAGAGGAGCCAGTTGAGGTGGCTCGGGCATCTGGTTAGGATGCCTCCTGGACGCCTCCCTGGTGAGGTGTTCCGGGCATGTCCCACCGGGAGGAGACCCAGAGGAAGACCCAGGATACGCTGGAGGGACTATGTTTCTCGGCTGGCCTGGGAACGCCTTGGGATTCCCCCAGAGGAGCTGCTCCAAGTGGCTGGGGAGAGGGAAGTCTGGGCCTCCCTACTTAGGCTGCTACCCCCGCGACCCGACCCCGGATAAGCGGAAGAAAATGGATGGATGGATGGATGGAACAGCGATAACTCCCAAAATCTCCGCGTGCAACGAGCGGAGCTGGCGAACACCGGAAGAGGAACAAGCTAACATTAGCTTCGGATTCGGGTGGTCTCATGCTAAAAGGAGCAGCAAATTGCGGCGCGCTCAGACGGGTTTCGGTAAGTTATCTTAAGCTAACACTAACAGTAAGTCAAATGAGTAATAAAAAAAGAGCTAATTTTAAAACAACAACACATTACAGATACTGGCTGTTACAGAGGGCGTAAACAGATCGTTGAAGGGCGTGGACTTCAGAACTCAGTATCAGAAACCGGTCGTTCAAAACGAAAGTTAAAAATGGCAGAATTAAAAAGGGTATAATTGATTATCTAAGAATTATTTTGTGTATTAAAATGAATTAATATTGTCAAGATAGCACACAGACATAACATAAAAATTTTAAAGACCTATATGTGGTCTCCTTTAAAGCAGTCACAGAATGTGATTGAACATAAATACTCTTTGAAACTGGATCAGAAAATATCGGCAGGTTGGAACCGATACCAGATACTGAAACTATGCTGGTATGATATCGGATACCGATACTGGATTGGATCGGCCCCATCCCTACAGAGGACTATAGTTTTTTTCAGAGATTACTTTGTCTAACATCAGTCTGTCAGGAGATAGTGACAGAGAGAAGAAATATGTTAAAAAAATATTTTTAGAAAAGTTACATACAGCAGCTTTAACTAGGTTCTTGTAACTTTTAGCCTCTTGCTACTGTTTTGCTACTTTTAGCTAGCATTTATGACACTTTAGGTTAGGCCAATCATTAGTTTGGCTTCTTTTAGCTTGAACAACTCAGTTCCAGCAGATTTTAGCAAAGGCACTCAACACTCAGACCAAAAATTGTCATAAATAGTTATATTTTTTATAAACAGGTCATCATAACAGGATGTATAACATCTTAACTGGTACAAACACACTGGCAGCATCTCAGGCTGACAGAACAGCCTTGCACAGTGAGCGTTCTGTCTCTGATGATGTCTTACACCAAACTTCAAGTGATCAAACTGAACTTTTAGCTTCTAATTGATCTGAAACATCAATAATCTGGTCATTTTCATTTGGCAAGCACAAAAATCAAAAGTGGAAATTCAAATTATGAATCCGTCAGAGCTTTTCATCCTCCGACTCGACAGCATGCGTTAATATAATCAATGGCCGCCTCACCTTTGGCTTTTCATCCAAGATTTGCTGCCGGATGTCCTTGTGCTTCTCTGTTAGTCTCTCCTGTCTTTTGCTCTGTGCGTCTTCCAACTGAACACACACACATACACACACACACACAAACACATAGAATGAGCACTATATTTCCTGTATAACACCAAATGTAAGCACAAAGTGTGGCATGTGTAAGAGCAGCGACAGTGATTTTAATTTAGACATAACTGCCTGATTAAAAGTGTTGTTTGCTGCTTACCTGTTTGATGTACTGCACCACCTCGTTGACGAAGGATTTGTTGATCTCCAGCTTCTCTCTGTGGACACAACATCTTTAGTCTACACTGGCATCTTGTGGCAATCGTGACAAATTTTTTCATTCATTCATTCAACCTTTATTTATACAGGCTAGCCTCGTTGAGTCACGGGGACTCATTTACAAGAGGGACCTGTCTCACTCACACCAAACAACCATCCACTCTCACACTCACACCTAGGGTCAATTTAGAGTCACCAATCAGCCTAAATTAAGACTCGTTAAAACGCTCGTACTCTTCCGTGACGTTCTTGTCCTTAGACTTGGCTTCGTTAATCTTCTCTTGCCGCTTCTTGTCCATTTTCTTCTTCAGATCCTTCTTCTCTCTGTGTGGAACAAGACGAAGGCGGTGAAAGGTTATAATGACGCCAGGGTTTGTCTGTATTTGTACGAGCGATGAGCAAACGTACTTCTCACAGATGTCTCGGAGCTTCTTGATCTGAGCGCTCTGACACTCCTCGGCTATACTCGTCAGCTTCTCCACCAGCTGGGGAGCAACACAGAACAACAGCGGAGTTGGAAAACAGACTTTTAGTAAAAGTAAGGAAATGCAATTTATTTGAAGAGCGCTTATGAAAGACATAAAACCACAAAGCATGGTACAATAAAATCATGACATAAAAGCCTGAGTGAATAAAAGTGTTTTCAGTTGCTTTTTAAAAACCTCCACAGAGTCAGCCAAACTGCTCCACGGCCTGGGAGCCACTGACTGAAAAGCCCTTTAGTTCTCAGCCACGTACCAGTGGAACCTCCAAGAGGTTCTGTGTCTGGGAACAAAGGCCACGAGCAGCAGAGCATTTGGTTAAAAGCTGACAAAGATACGCAGGAGCCTGTTCATTTGAAGCTCTGTACATCAGCTCAAGAACTTTAAAACAGATTCTAAACTGGACTGGGAGCCAGTGTAGTGAACATAGAACTGGAGTGATGGGACAGTATTGCTGGGTTTCAGATGACGTAGCAGTGACGTCACAGAATGCAGATGCGGGGCAAGAAGTAAACGCAGCCGTTTCCTTCTGTTGCTGATTCAGCATCAACATGCCTAAATTCTGTGCCGTTTACGGTTGTTGCAACCGCTCTAATCGAGAGATAGATAAAAGTTATTTTCGTGTTCCGAAAGTAGTATGCTACAAGGGGATTAATTTAAAAAAACTTACAGAAAAAAGACGACAAACGTGGATTACAACCTACGGCTAAAAACAGGAGGTGCAGAAACTGACGAGAGTCTGCAGCGACCACTTTGTTACAGGTAAGGGTCGTATCGTTTAAATCATATTTTCAGATATTTTATTGGACAGTAACTAGAAAGACAGGTAAGATATGTTATGCCCTAGCTTGTGTAGTGGTTCAACACTTGGTTGTTCCCAGAAAAAATCCGATTAGAATGCTAATGTTGTTAGCGGTTAGCTTAGTGCTAGGAAAGGCATTTACGTGTTTTACTTTAAAGTGGTGTCTTATATTTAGGTTGTCCGAGTGCAGCAGGTGATGTACATTCCCAAGACTGGGCCCCCACTGTTAACCTGGGGTACCAAAGAAGTAACGAGTGGCCACAAACAGAAGCATCCCTCCGGCGCAGGGAAAGAGCTAAGGCCTGGAAGCTTCTCTGCACTGAGGAGGCCAACAGTCTGGAAGAGGAGCTCTGTGAAGAAAGCTTACCAGCCCCTGAAAACGAACGATTCAAAGGTAAAATAATAATAAATAAAAATACTATTTATTTATTTATAGAATTTCTGAACGTAATTTTTAATAATTAAATATTTGCAGATGCAGAATGCCAGACGGATCTAAGCATGGTTGACCTCACAAAGCTGGAGGATGCAGTGAAAGGCTACACAACTGAGATCTGCGACCTTAAGGAAAAAGTCTCAGTGACTAAATTTACTCCTGAAACCTTCCAGAACAACGATAAAACAAAGTTTTATACGGGACTGCCCAACTTTTTAGTTTTGATGCAAATTTTTCAGCTCTGTGAACCTTATACATCAGCATGTCATCACTGTCAGCACTCTCCAAATTTGAGCAATTTATTATGATACTTATGCATCTCAGATTACATCTGCAGCTTCAAGACCTTGCCTATAGATTTAATGTGTCAAAAGCCACTGTGTCTCGAATTTGTTTTAGAACGATTCATGTTCTCCATGAAAGATTACAATTCTTAATAGTGGCCTGAGCGACAAGTAATTCAATCAACTATATTTATATAAATATTTTAAGTTTAAATGATTATACATGTATTTATCATTTAAAGTAAATCAAAAGTAAATTAAATCACTAATACTGTTACAGACCATATTTGTACATGTTAATTGTTCATGAAGACAAAAAAAAAATTTACCCAATAAGGTTGAATATTTTTAATTTATTCAATGAACTCCATAACCAATCTTTGTGAATATTGGTCAGTTAAAATGACATGAGTTTTGCTATTGAAATAAAAACATTTTTCTGAAGTAGACTCATTTTGCAACATTTGTGACATATGACATTTGTATGTGCTGTTATTTAACATATTAGAACACCTTTGAAATTCACAAGCTAATCTCATATTGATTTAAATATATCATTTGATTTAACATACTTAACTTTTCAATTAAGATTATTGTAAATAAAAAACAGCTGTCATGACATGTAACAACATCACATGACCCTTCTGCAGAGTGCTTGCTACAGGTGTAGCTGAAACATGTTATGGTAGTGACAAATGTTTTTGGGGAAAAAAAGAGCAACTGTTTAAATTTGTATAAACTTTTCAAACTCCTTTCATCAACTACTCCAAATAACATTCTTGATTCTTAGATTGGTTAGTCACGTGTGGATTTCTGTCCCAGGATTTCAGGTAGGATGCAATGTGTAAAATAGTGCTGAATTTTGGGAACTGCTGTTTCCCACAGCTGGTCATCTGGCAGAATTCTTTCCACATAAATATCATTTTCACTCCATACTACAAAATCACAATATTGTACATCCACAATGTGAATCTGATCCTGGAGCTGATGGTAATAAGGATGGTTCCTATCCAGTTGTACAGAATCTCCAACCTTGACGAGACGACGAGACAAAAACCAGGCTGTCCAGCACACATCCTCAGACCGACTTCATGCTGTTTGCTCTGTGGGCACTGAAGGACAAGACAATGAAACTTAGACATAAAAAATAAATACGGTAGTCTCCAAAACATTTCAATATGATACGTTTTTAAAGATTGTGTTTCACTCATTTCACTATCCAACACCAATGTTAGAAAATGAGACTATATTTATGTCTCTGTCAACCAGGTGTGTTCCACAGGTAAGAATGTATTAATCTGGACTAAGTTTTAAAAGGTGATGGAAAGGTCACACATTTTTTAACTGGAAACAAGGCAACATCCCACAAACTGCAAGACCATCCCCAAAACTACGGCTACATGCTGTGAAATATGCAAACAACAAAGATTTGAGTAAAAAATTATAGTTGTAACATTCATACTGTGAGGTGCGCAAAGTCTGCAGTGCAGTACCCTAATGCATGCTCAATAATCCAGGTAGAAAAATCTAAAAAAGCTAAGTCTGCAGTGCAGTAGTCCAAACCTTTTGAGAAATAAATTTTACCTTGATTTCACACACCCTGGCTCCATGACAGTCACATGAAACGACTCCATCTGGTGAGGCTCCCATGTATGGCCACCTTGAGTTTAACCAGCTAGTATCTGAAGTTACAAAGAAGATACGATCACCTTGATGATACTGTATTATCAAAACAAAAAAAATCATAATATTTTCAGTACATTAACTTACCTTTTTAATGGAGTTACTGTAGATCTCTGACCTACAGTGTAGAAATGCATATGACTCAACGTTAACACATACAACTCCAGCACGAATTTGGCTTTACAGAAGCTAAATATATTATTTTTAAGTAGATCCACGCACATAGAAATAACAGGGGGCTAACTAAACTTGTTGTTAGCATTAGCGATAGCGTAGTTAGCATAGGCTAATTACTAAATAAATAATACATCTCACTACTCACCCGGGCAGAAACAAGTCGACAACCATTTAAAGCTTCTTTTGATCCTAAATGGTTAACCCAAAACTCGTCCTCGCCAGTTTATTTAGGGCTTTGGCATACTTGCTGTAATCCATTCTGCTGTGTTTTGAACTGGGGAAAATCACTTCCTGCCCCGCATCTGAATTTCGCGCCACTTCCGGGTCACGTGATCAGTATAGTCCAGACGCGATGACACAAAAGCGTGAATCATTTACTCTAGGTCAACTCTGGAGACCATAGGTCGTATTTTAGAAACGTTTCTTAAATGAAAGAAACAAACAGGAAAAAAACCCAATGTGTGATTCACAGCCGAACGATGAGTCAAATGTGACTCCATTTTTTTACTTTTGATTTGGCTACTGGGCAAAAAGTGGCAATTTTCTGATTGATTTTTGGATGAAGGTGACTGGGAGCAGTAATCACAGTCTCCATCTTATCGGTGTCTAAAAGCAAGAAGTTACTGGTGAGCCTGTCACTGAAACGAGACAAACACAGGACAAGGATGGCCAACTCATCCAGCTGGTGTGGTCTAAAGAAAAAATACAATTGAATGTCATCAGCATAAATGTGATAAGAAATATAAAAAAAGACTTGAATAATGCTGGCAAGTGGGATAATATAAAAGGAAATCAAAAGTGGACCCAGAACTGAGCCTTGTGGCACCCCACAAGTTAAGGGGGCATGTCAGAGGAGAACCTGTCTGTGTTGATGCAGAAAGTTTTGTGAGATAGGTATGAAGTGAGCCAGTCCAAAGCTGAGCCAGAAATACCAGCCAGGACCTTCAGCCTGTTTAAAAAGGTTGCGTGGTGAACGGGATCAAAGGCAGCACTGAGATCCAACAGGACCAACACAGAGCATTTTCCTTCACGAGCAACCATGAACAGATCGTTGTGGACTTTTACTGGAGCAGTTTCAGTAGAATGGTGTTGTAGACAACCAGACTGAAACGGATCAGAGATCTGTAACTGACAGAACCAGGATTTGAGTTGGGCTTGAGAAGTTTATTTAATTTAGCAGTTCGTTCAGGAGACGCTGCTGAGACTTTGTCAGATTATAATAAAATAAAACCTTCACAGTCTCAGTTCTACTTGCTGCTCGCCTCCTCTGGTGCCTCAGCTGTGGTCGCTGCACTGAAGCAGAACAAACTTTTCCACAACACCTGGCAGAGCATGAGGCAGCTAAATTGTGCCTCTAATGCTCCTCATGGGGCTTGAGGTGTTTGTGCTGGCTTGTGTAAAGAGTCAGGACTCCAGGAGAGTGTCAGCACATCCTAAACAGGCCGGGACAAGCTGCAGTCTGCGCCGCATCGGTTTGGTCCGGGACAAACAGCAGCGCCTGCTTGTTTACATTCTGTTCATTCACACGGGAGGTTTCTGTGGGAGCGCTGACTGCCAGAACTGGGAGAAGTGCTCAGGAGGAGACGTGGAAAAAGTCAAGTCCCCTTATATTATCCACCTGAAAAGGGTCTTGCTCCTCAAATGTTTTATCAAAACATCCGGCTCAGCACTTATTGTCTTATTATTACTTTTATTGGCATGTCATGTTACCATGGCGACATAATTTGCAAACAAATATGCCATTTTCCCTCATTGAAAAACACTCTTAACAGTCTCTAACAGGCACAGTGAGGTCACATGACCTAGAGTGGAGAGGTCCCTGAACAAAACTGACTTTTTTGAGCCATTTTTGTTCAAGATGGCTGCTGCAGCTACCTAAAAAGAAAAAAAAAAAAATCTAAATTGTCATTCTTTGATATATTGAGATGAAATTTGGTATGGTGATTTCTAACGCAAAATAAAAATTCAAGATGGCCGTCTTAACTACCGGCTGAGACGAGCTGGTCTGAGCAGCCCAGTCCTCACCTCCTTCTACAGGTGTGCAGTGGAGAGCATCCTGTGCTCCAGCATCAACGTGTGGCATGGAGGCTGCACAGTTGAAGAGAGGAAAGCTCTGCAGAGAGTGGTGAAGGCTGCACAGAAGTCTGTTGGAGTCAGTCTCCCCACCATCACAGACATTTACACCTCCAGATGCAGGAAAAGAGCCACCTGCATCATGAAAGACCTCACTCATCCAGCACACTCACTCTTTGCCCCACTCCCCTCAGGACGGAGGTTGAGGAGCATCAAGTGTAGAACCACTAGACTGAGGAACAGCTTCTACCCTGAGGCTGTTAGACTCATGAATAAAAAAAAAAAAAATAAAAAAATAAACACTGCAAAATATCACATCATACTGATGCTGATCTGTTTTCTTGTTGCTGTATTCATCTGTGTTCATCTGTGACCATCTGCTCATGCAGACTCATGTTCGTGCTGCTGTTTATTCCCACTATATTAAGCTTAGTGTATTACTAGTTGATGCGTTTCTTAGTTAGTTCTAGATGTTATTACTGTTTTTCTCTTTCATTTGTTGTTGGATGTAACTGGGACCTCGTGTACATAATCTCGTTTTCATCTCATGTACCACATGCGGTGCAAATGACAATAAAGACTCTCTGACTCTCTGACTTAACTAAAAGGGAAAAAAATATGATAATTCAGCTTTTTAAAATATATGGAGTTGAAATTTGTTGTGTTGGCACCGGACAGTGATGCACAACACATTCTGAACTCACATCTGAACATGCAAGATGGCTGCGGAAGCTAATTTCAAATGGATATAACTCCTCAGTTTTTAGAGCTGTTTAGCTGAAATTTGGTGTATTGGCAGCTGAGAACCACCCCTAATAGATTCTGATTACCGGATTTTCCGGAATATAGGTTGCAGCTTTTTGTCATTTTTGCATGCCTTGCGACCTATATCCAGGTGCGACCTATTTATGGCTTTTTATCAAAATAAGCTGATTTGTAATCATTTATTAACAAAAATTAAACTGAGACACACTCTTACAATAATGTCAGCTAACAAATATATATTTTTAGGTGTTTATCCTGCTAAAATTATTCATTTATTAAAGAAAAGTTCAGCTCAGACACATATTTGCTATAATTTTTATCAAACAAATAATTGTTTTTAAGTGTTAATCTTCTTAAAAGCCTTGCTGTGCGCTCCTGTGGCAGACATTTGCAGCAGAGCTAAACGCGTCCACATTTTGACATAGGTGTGACCTATATTCAGGTGCGACCTGTATATGGATTTTTCCAATTCTTTGGCAATAATTGGACAATGCGACCTATATTCAGGTGCGACCTATATACCAGAAAATACGGTACAAATCAAAAATTGAAGATAGCTGCCAGTTAAAAAAAAGGGAAAATACTATAAATCAACCATTTTTGGAGATAGCTGAAATGTGGTGTGGGGGAAGCTGAGAGCACTGCACAATAAATACCAAATTCAAACAAAAAAAATTCAAGATGGCCACCAAAGTTACATTTAAATGGCTTTATCTCAGCTATTTGTACACATATGGAGCTGAAATTTGGTGTGGTGATAGCTGAGAAATTTCCCCACCACGTACTGAATCAAAACCAAAAATCTAAGATAAAAAAATGACTATAACTCATTGATTTGTTGTCACATTGAGCTGAAATTTGGTGCGATGCTAGCTCAGAGCGAACCCCAACACAAAGTACTCTCTAATTATTATTTTTTAAATAGCTGCAACATGAAACTTCTAGTAAATAGTCATTGGTTCTACATCTAGATCTGATTCATATTTAAAGTCAGTCCCATTTAAGATGGCCACGACAGCTTACTGACATTAGGAAACACATACAATGCCGTAACTCAGTCAGCGGTACAGATATTAAGTTAAGGTTTGATGCAGTAGTAGCTGAGAGTCATTAAGAAAACACACTGAGCGCGAGATTTAAATTAGATTGGTGGCGGGTGATGTGCATTCCTTTTATATTTAATTTGTTTCTGTACAAAAGCTGCATGACAGGGTAGTAAGGAACGTTTATCTACTGATTATTTTAAACCACTTTACAGTATTATTACCTAACACACAGCTTTGTTTCTGTAAAATTAGCTGTTTTCACCACATATAGCAGGGCCATTCAACTGGTGGCTCAGGGGCCAAATCAGGTCCACGGGTGAGCTCAGTTCAGCCCACAAATGGGTTCATTTTTAAATAAAACCAGATATTACACTGTAAAATAAACTTACGGTACTTATTGACAATAACAGCTGGATGTCCGGCCCCTGAGCTCTTGGCTTTCAGTAACTGTGGCCCCCTGGGCCATTTATAAGAATAACCCTGACATAAAGTATTGCGAGCTTCTGAAGTACAGGTAGTCCCCGACTTACGAACGAGTTCCGTTCCTACGCCCGTTCGTAACACGAAAATCGCCGTAAGTCGAAAATACGTCCAAACGGCACCTCATACATGCACCTCATACATCCAAAGGGCACCTCATACTTCCAAGCACCTCATAACGTACAGTACTGTATTTTTACCAAGCACTTAGCCTATCCTAACACATCACCCTACATAATTATCAAAAACCACATACATTTAGGAGCCATAATGAAGGGAAAAAAGAGTTAATTTCTTACTGGGAGCTGGTCATTTCTTCCTCCGTCTGTTAGCATGTTAGCTCGTGCACCTCCGAGCTCTGCAGCTTGCTTCACGAGGTCCACAGCGTTTACAGCAACGTCTGTTAGCATGTTAGCTTGTTGCTAGCATGTTAGCTCGTTGCTCAGCTGTCCTCCGCTCCTCCTGTATTTCCACGCGCGGTCCAGAGGTCTGCCTGCTCTGTAAGTTTCCACTGAGCGCGTCAGTGGAAACCCCCTCCTGTAAGTTTCAAGCTCCCCTAAGTTTAGTTTCCAGCTCCCCCCTTTCCTCCTGTAAGTTTCAAGCTCCCCTAAGTTTAGTTTCTGTACCATATTTTCTGTTGTAAAGGCGCATAAATGGCGTAACTCGAACAATGCTTTTCAGTGGGAGTGTATTCATAAAGTCGAATCGTCGTAAGTCGAGACCGCCGTAAGTCGAGGACTACCTGTATTTGTACTGTGACAAACATCACAGTTTTTGTGTGTTGTTGTGTGTGTGTACCTGCTTGATGTGTTCTCTTTTCAGGTACTTTTCACTGTAGTACTGCTCCTGGCGGAGCGCGAGGAGCTGCTGCTGCTGCTGCTCCCTCAGCTCGGACAGTTTCTGGCAGCACTCCTGGTCCAGTTCAAACAGGTCCTGGTCCAGAGTGGGCAGGGAGGGGTCCGACCGACTGGTGACAAACACACAAACACAGCCACACACTGAAATCTATGCTAAAATGGCCATTTGTTTAATTTAATGCAATGACATGATGAATCACAACTATGATAAGCAACAGAATTAAAATGATTTGCAGATTCCCTTCAGTTTACGCACCACATGTGACAATTTGTTTAAGTTTTTGTTTTACGCTAACAAAAGTGCAAATAACATTTTTATTGATCCATTCATTTCATTAAAAAAATCTGAAGCATTCTGGCTATTTGTACAATTCCATATTGTGTTTCAGGAATAAATTAAAAAGCTTTTACAGGAGGACTGAAATAGCTTCAAAGTGACAGTTATGTGTTTTTACATTTAATTAAAACTTGAATGTGGTTGTGACCCTGCATCTTCAAGAACAATTAGTTTTTCAGCACATGCATCTACAAGGTCCTGAAGTGATGGGGCCATCAATATAAAAATAAAAAGTTGCTCTGTAGATTGATCAACTAAAGCGTGCTCGTCAATCCTTTTGTCTGAATAAACCAGAAGACTCCTGCACCTTTCCAGTTTTCAAATTCTACACATTTCAGTCCAAATTTATTGTTCAATATTTCATCGTTTTTGACATGAAAGTACAAATATTTTCTGTATTTAGGCTGTAGTTTACATACAGAAGCCTGACAGCAGTAAATAACACTGTATGGTTGTTTTTTTGTTTGTTTGTTTGATTTGATGTAGTATTACAGTAGTCCCTTGTTTATCGCAGGGGATCCGTACCCTGAATCCCCGTAAGTGTAAAACCGCCAAGTAGGAATTGTAGTACAAGTAGTAAGTAGTAGTTCATTTAATGTACACAAAGTATATATATACGTATATATATACACACACCATATAT
>JBBPBX010016663.1:31847-47850 GCA_038048925.1 Garcialebias charrua | reverse complement strand
GAGCGGAGCCTAATAATGAAGATGGAAAGAGGGCAGCGAGAGTGCGCGACGGTCTGAGGTTTTATTCCAAGTCTGGTCTCTCGACTGGCTGGGGGTGGGGGGTGGTCTTTGCGTCATTTGCAATGTGACAAAGACGCATCAATCATTAAAGCGTTATAGTTCGATATATGCCCAGATGAGTATCCACAGTGGGGGAGGGGGTGGGATGTGTACCGAATTCTCATCAGGCATAGTGTTTTTCTTTTTCAATTAGTGAGAAAATGGCTTTGCGCCCCCCATGGCTGATGGGAGATCTGTGGTCAATTAGTGTAAAATGTGAACAGTTTTAGCTCCAGGCCAAACTGGACTGGTGAAGATGGTGAGACACGACTAACTGGTGGTTGTACACTTCAGCCTCATCAGGCCAAAAGAAATATGGGGAAACAGCTGCATGGGACTTAAATGCACTGACTCCTAAACTCAGCAGCAGGTGCATGATCAACCATCTGCGTTACCAACAAGCGGAGTCAACTGTTCGCAAAATACAAAATGAACCACTTGTTGTGTTTTATTGAAACTTACACAACTGGTTCAAATTTGAAGTCAACTCCAAATGCTTCAATTTGAGCATTAACACAAAATTGGTAATAATTTGAAGTAAAATGTGGTGGTAGCTGTTCCCAACACATAGTCTAATCATTCAGGATCTGTTTTTCAAACGTTTTTTTTTTTTTTTACTGTTGGAAGCAACCACGTTTATCTGTCAGCAAAATATTAATTGAACCACTGAATGTGTTTTAATGAGGATCTCAGGATATTAGATGTACAGGTAGTCCTCGACTTACGGCGGTCTCGACTTAGCCCGATTCGACTTTACGAACGCATCTTATTAATAAAAATATAAAATAAAAATAAATATGTATGTGTTTAAATTTTCTTGATTTTATGTGTAGCACTTTGTTGCAGCTGTGGTTGTTTTAAATGGCTTTATAAATAAAGTATTATTATTATTTTATTTTTTAAGCCGATTTACGCAGTTTCCGACAATAGACCTTTTACCAGTTGACGTCATCACGCAAAGCTCGCCTGAAACGAGCGTTCTGATTGGACGGCAAAATGCTGCGGCGAATCGAAAACGGAAGCTGGGGCTAGTAGGAAGGAGCCGAGGAGCTTCGTAATGATAGCGAGTTGTAATTTAGAAGCTTGTTTTCTTAAAATAGTGGACAACCACTGGTCAAAATGCCTGAACATTGTGCCGCGGATACGAGAGGAGGTGATTGTGTGCGCTGATGGAAAATGGGGAAATCCTTCAGGCTTTTTGCGAATGTCCAGCAGGGTGAGTCGTTGTGTGTTGTTGTCAACAACCTGTATATCCAAGCATCAGAAATAAATGTTTTAAATTTCTCACGCCAATACTTCTGATATTTAGACTGATTTGGTTATTGTTACAGGTTTAACATCTTCTGTTAGCTGCTATAACTAGCACCATGTCTTCATAAGAGCTGTCAGTATTAGCACAGTATGTAAACAAAAACATGACGTTTGAGTCAATCACACAAATGTTTGTAGCGTCCTTATTTCTTATTTGATTTCTGTAAACTGTCTTAAATACAACCTGAGACAATTGGTGATGTTGTGATGTGAAAAATAAGAACTATCCCAAGAGATACATTTATTAGCTTTCCTGGGAAAATTTAATTATCTTTGATAACGTATTTACTATTGCACTTTTGACATGCTGTTTATACAGCTTACACTTTATTGGACGTAAAATGTGTGAAAATCTTAAATATATTACAAACAATATATTTTGCATGTGAATTCCATAATGACACACACAATATGGTTGTATATTGTGTTTGGGATTGTTTTTGCAGACAAGGAGGTGGCTGCAACCATGTTGGAAACACACTCAAAACCAACCTGCACCCAGTTGCCTTGTACATGGAAGGGACCAGCCCAAAAACGAACTGCACCTGCTACTTGGGATGAGCTGCAAGTTTTAAAGTGAGTTTAATCAGTGTTCCTGAAGAAATTTCATATTACGCTTATAACACAAATACCCAGAAAGGTGACTTTCAGTCAAACTTCACCAACAACTGGAATAATACAATATCACTTATTTTGTCTTATTCCAGTCAAAAAACTATTCAACATTGTACAATTGTAGTTTATTGTATTGTGTTAATTATTGTTGTTTTCTAGTGGCACTAGATAAGAAATAAATGCAATGACATATGTACAGTTTTAAATGTGACATCAGCATGACATCTGCGTCAAGAAGTTTTCCAGGAGAACGTTGAACAGCCTGCATTTTGACCCACGACGTCTTGATGACCGGAATGAGCCCATCACTGCTGGCTGGTCTTCACAAGGATATTTTGAGCATGGAGCCATTGTTGACCTATTGCAGGTGAAGTAGTAAACATTAAAAACCACTAACGCTTATCTGTATGTTTCTTTAATTCCTTTATTTTGTCTAGATTTTAAAACTTCATGTTTTTTTCTTTTGAGGTATGCTCAAAGCCCCTGGCTGCGGTTTCTCGATCCAGACCCTCCGGCAGATGAAGTAGCTAACGACCTCGGCACCTGTCCAGTCTCCACACCATCAGAGAGACCTGCCAGAAGTTCAAAACATCTTTAAATGTCTCACAAGCAGAATCAGATTTAATTGAGGCAGATACACGCAAACAGTCATGCAGTGAAGAATGGTTCACTGCACACACATTATTTATATAAGTCACAAACAGAAACAACACATACCAGAAGATGTGTTTGTGTTTACCATACGATACCATACCATTTTATTTATAAAGCACTTTAAACAGGAACAAGTCCACACCAAAGTGCTGGACAAACAAACACGCAACAGGCAACACAGACAATGAAGTACAACACGAAAAACATAAAAACATTGCAGATCATAAATAAAACGATCCAATACAAATCAGCTGGCATTGAAAGCAATGGAGTAGTAGTGAGTTTTTAACCGGGATTTGAAAACCGAGAGGGAGGGGGCCTGTTTGATGAGCAGCGGTAACTCGTTCCAGAGTCTTGGGCCTGCTACAGAGAACGCCCTGTCACCCCTGCGCTTAAGGCGAGTTTCTGGAACTATTAAGAGTACCTGATCCTCTGACCTCAAAGCACGTGGAGGGACATATGGGTGTATCAGATCCGAGAGATAGGCGGGGGCGAGACTGTTCAGCGATTTGTAGACATACATGAGAATTTTGAATTGGATTCGAAGATGAACCGGTAGCCAGTGAAGGGAGGCCAAGACTGGTGTAATGTGCTCTCTTTTGCGTGTGCTGGTTAAAAATCGGGCAGCTGCGTTCTGAACCAGTTGTAATCGTGCAATGGTGGCTTGACTGACGCCAAGCAGAAGGGAATTGCAGTAATCAAGCCTAGATGTAATGAATGTGTGAATCACTGTTTCCAGGTTGTTTTTTGATAATATGGGCTTCAGCTTAGACCAGGGGTCACCAACCTTTTTGAAACTGAGAGCTATTTCGTGGGTACGGAGTCATACAAAGGGCACCAGTATGATAAACTCTTCGGAAATAACAAAGCGTAAGTTGAAAAAAATGTATAATAAACATATTTTTAAGAACATATTTTCAAGATAGACATTTTAAAATATATATAAATACAAAAAAAGAATAACAACTGAATAAAATTAAAATTTAAATGCAGCCTAGTAATGAGTTGTGCTATTTTTAGAACAGGTCCGAGGGCACCTCAAATGGTCCTTAAGGGCACCTGGGTGCCCGCGGGCACCATGTTGGTGACCCCTGGCTTAGACAGACGCCTCAGCTGGAAAAAACAGGATTTGACGATCATGTTTACATGACTGTTGAGTTTCATGGAAGGATCCATTATCACTCCCAGATTTGTGACTTTTTGTTTTTCGGACAGGGGTAGAGCAGACAGGTCAATGCAGTGGTTTGAGGTTGTGTCATTGGGAAGGAACAATATGGCTTCAGACTTCTTATCATTGAAGCTTAAGAAATTTAAAGCCATCCAGTCCCTGATGTCAGCCAGGCAGTCGAGCAGAGGTTGAATAGAGCCTGTACCATTTTGTCTTAGGGGGAAGTAAATTTGACAGTCATCAGCGTAGAAGTGGAAGGGTATATTGTGTTTCCGGAAAATAGCACCGAGTGGCAGCAGGTATAAGGAGAACAAGAGAGGACCCAGGATGGACCCCTGCGGAACCCCCCATTTAAGAGCCGCCACTGCAGAAGTAAAATCATTGATGGACACACAAAAAGACCTGTCAGAGAGGTAGGATCTGAACCAGTTTAGGGCTGATCCTGAGATGCCCACCCACTGCTCCAACCTAGCAATGAGGATCTCATGGTCGATGGTGTCGAAAGCGGATGTGAGGTCCAATAGGACAATCATTTCACTTGTTAAAGGACTGTAGCCTAGGACAGAAAGTAACCTGCTAATATTTTTTTTAATGATGCCTTCTCTGACAACTTGGAGACTTTAGACAGTTTAATGTTTATGGGGTTTCGTTGCGAAGTCATTGGATGACCAGAGAGCTGAACTATAAACTAGAGAACAGATCTGACAACAGCAGAGTCACAAAGAGGATTTTCTTTCGGCCTGGTTAGGTCACCATGATAAGAGAGACTGACCTGTTTTTGTTGTAAACGCTCTTTCTTTATCTAGTGAGATTCAAAATCCTAAAATGTGACTAAAACAGCATTTGTATATTAACAGATTAAAAAATTTAACTAAACAAAAGTTCCACTTCACTAAAAGTCAAATTAGAGCACAGTTGCTTTATATTTAAAGGTTGGTGTGTTCATTTCTAAATTTAATGTACTACAATCAATGTCTGTTTTGGGATGTGTGGACTATTTCAGTAATCAATTACTGTAATAAACATGGATTTGAATAGCCAGCTGAGGAGTGCTGTGAGTTTTCATTGGATTAGTGTGATGTCCTTCAAAAACTTCAACCAATGTGATGTCACGGTTGACAGAATTTATTTAAAATATATATATTTGGATCATGACAGGCCTGACAGGTCCATAAATGTGTGTCGGCCCAGCGGGCAAGCAAATCTTTGTGCCCTGCCGGGCCAGTTACACGCTGTCGGAAACACCTGTACTTACAAAGATATTTTTACTTTATTGCACTTAGTGCTACAAAAGGCCACAACACTCCTTGTACAATACATACCTCTTCCTCAGTGAACTGCTTGTGTCCTGGATGCAGAAAGGTGGGCAGGTTCAGACTAGCTCCCCTTTTTCCACCTCTGACTTGACATCAAACCCTTTGTCAGCGAGGAGTTGTTGGCCAGTTGCTAAAGTATTAATTCATATTTGACAATAAACAAAACAGTCTTATGTAGAGTTAAACTGTATGCTTATACACATTGATGACAGGATTGCTTTTTTTTTCTGTGACAGCATGTCACTGATGCTCCCAGCAAAACTGTGCGAATAACTTACAGAAACAGAGAAATGGCAGAAATGTTTTCAGATGCAGTGCTGTCAGACCTCAAATAATGTTAATAAAACATGTTTGTCTTGTGGAAACTACTACTGTATATTTTTTCAACGCAGAAAGAGTTCAAATGATAACGGGCTAACAGTGCAGTGGTCTGTTCATTTTTATAGAGTTGCACAGTGTTTGATGACATTTTACTCACCTGTTATTTCTTCAGGGGGGTTGAAGGAAGAATCTCCTTGCATGTCGCAGGTTGAAACTTCAACACAGGCAGTGGACTGAGGTACAGCCAGGAACTAGCTAGCTGCTAGCTTATCAACTGTCCAGTAGCATTCTGCTGCGGGAGGTTGTTCTCTGTTTTGTCTGTTTCCCATATCCAAGATGTAATGTAGGAACGTAATCCACGGAGTTTGGCCATGCCAGATAAAAAATGCCGATTACACACTGCTGTTTTGTGTCGGGGTGAAGTCCTGCCGGCGAAGCGCTTGAAGCCACATCTTCCTTCTTTTAGTCGCTTTACTCGACTTTCCTAGAGGGACGTTGTAAAACGAACAAGTCTCACCCTCTTCTTTTACTCGTTTACGTTGCCTGGAACAATTATAAACACAACAGAAGTCTGCTGGTGAAGATTCTCAGTCGTCCAGGACATGATAAAATCAAAAAAGGCGTTCAATACAGAACAACTGGACTTTATTTGTAACAAACAAGACGTTTCGCTTCTCATCCGAAAAGCTTTATCAATTGAACAACAGAAGTCCTTTTTCCCCATCGCAAACGTTGGCAGTAAGGAAAACACTAGAATAGTATTGACAAGTTACCCCCCGCTTCCGGAAAATTCTGGAAAAATGCGAGTGCGCATGCGCAATGACGTCAACTGGTAAAAGGTCTATTAAAGGGGACCAAATGTAGGATATATAATTTTTTGTGATGTATCTGTGTGCTATCCAGACCATTTTCAGTCAATTTTATACACAAAATAATGATTAGATAATAAAATATCCCCTTTCTAATTCTGCCAAATTTCACTTCCGTTCAAAACAGGCTGTTTATGATAATGAGCTCGGAAGTGCACGCCCGTCAAAACTCTGTCTCCGCCCTCTGTAACTGCCAGTATCTCAAATCTGTTGTTGTTTTAAAATTAGCCTTTTTTTATTACTTGTTTGACTTACTGTTAGTGCTAGCTTAAAAAATAACTTACCGAAAGCTGTTTGTGTGCGCCGCCATTAGCTGCTCCTTTTTATCATGCCCTCCCGAATCCGAGCTCTTCCTCCTCATTCGGTAACAAACAGCCCGCGTAGCTCCTGCTAGTTGCATGCAGCGCTTTGGTCCACGGTTGCACATCCAATCCAGACAAACGCAAAGAGTGTTTCCAGTTAATTTGTCCATATGAGGCAACCTAACCTCTGACCGGACCGGACCCACACTGTCCTCAAAAGCCAGCAGCTAACTGCAGCCCGATCTCTCCGGAAAAAAAAAAAAAAAAAGATGCCGCGACCGGGAAGCGAACCCGTGTCCTTCGGATAACGAGTCCAATTCACTACCTCTAGACCAACCGGGCAGTTATGCAAAAAGCAGTCTTTCATCGTATAAGAAACAATCACAACCACCTACATTTAGAACGCTGAAGTTTTGATTAGATTTTGATGAAGTGAAAGGTATTCTTAAAATAAATAAGTTGCTAATCTGAAAATATATCGATCAGTGGTGCTTGATGGTACAGACTGTCGTCCCGCGAGTAAGTGTGTGTGTGTGCACAGTTTTCTGCCGGCTGCGCGTTGGGAGCGATATTACACTAAAAATTGAACTAAAACGTAAAAATAACAATTATAAAGTATTATTATGTCGATGTATATATCTAGTTTCACCCCGATTTCTCCGAAACAAAAGGCTTTAAATAAAAAGGGGGAAAAAAACGATGCCGTTGACAGGACGCGAACTCTAGTCTCCTGCGTGCCGCTCAAGTGTCGTAACCGCTCGACCAAACTGACAGTTGTGTAAGAGCAGTCCTCCATCATATAAGAAACAAGTCCAAACCGCGAGAGTGTGTGTGCACAGTTTCAACGAGACAGAGTTCATTCAAACAAGGTAATAAAACATTCTGGTTTTACTCAAGATGTGCTGCTGGCTGGAGCAGGGCTGAGCCCATAGCCCCCCCGGGGGCTAAATAAATGAATAAATAAATAAATGACCGCCAGGTCAGTTCCTAAACTGCTCGGCAACCGTGACGTCTTTTATAGTGAAGTGGGTTGAGCCGCACCAGGGGTTGCTAGGTGAGGGGCTGGACTCAGGTTTGGTGTGGGTTGTGGCTGCGGTTTGTGACGTCACAAACCGCAGGAAGTGCAATCGGAGTGTTTCTACCAAAGATAAATAAATATACTTATAGTAAATAAACCACTGGGTGCATTTTTTTGGCCTTAGGACTGTTTCTTTATGAAGTAAATACCCAAATTTGAGTAAAAAAACATTAAAAAGTGAATTTTGAATATGTGGTCCCCTTTAAATAGGAGCTCCAAGTGATCTTGGCTGAACCTGTATGTGAGGACATACCGCTGCACTTGGAGCAGTTCAGGAATCATCAGCATTAACGTGTCAATGTTGATGACAAAACCAATGACAGAGAGGTACCTGCAAAAGAAAAAGGTTTTATTGCTCCGAACATGGCTAAACAAGCCATCTCAAAAAAGCACCACAGTGATGTGGCTTCAAAGCACTAAACAGTATTTTCAGAAACCACCAATATGAACTTGAACCAGTACACATGCAATAAAAAGTCAAAGTCAAAGTCAACTTTATTGTCAGATCTGCAATATGTACAGTGCAGGACATACACAGGACCGAAATTGCGTTTCTCTCAGTCCCTCGGTGCAACAGTAAACATCTAAACATTGAAACACTGAAACATATAATAATAGACATAAGCATAAAAATAGTAAAACTAACACTGTCCTGAGTTGTTTTTTTTTTTTTGTTTTTTTTTGCATAGTGGTATAAAAAAAGAGTATAAAAAGTATAACTAAAATAAACTAAAGGTTTCTAGCATTGACATTTGCAAAGTGGCAAAGCAGCGTATGAGTCAATGTACACAGTATATGTATGAGGTAGTAGTTGATGTTGTTGTAGAGGCAAAAAGTGGCATATGCAGTAAGGCACATTGGGCATCCCTAAATAAGACCGTTCAGAGCACACTGTATATGTACCAGCAGTGGTGTAGATATTAGAGTAGTGTAAATAAATGTAAACAGTAGTAATTACATGTAAGCAGTAGTAATAAAAGTAAACAGTATTAATAAATGTAAACAGAGAATGTAAACAGTATTATGATTATAGGCAGTGATGTAATACAGACATTAGTGCAAGTATGAGAAGTAGTGCAAACTGTATGAGCACATGACCGAGAGTTTAGTGAAAACCCGTTTGGTGACACAGAGTCTAGTGTTAAAAACTTTGTGTTGAGTGATAGTATGTGAGAAAGTTTTAGTGTTAAGGCAGTTCAAATGGGAGGGGAGGCAGAGCAGGCAGAGTGTTTAGCATTCTGACTGCCTGATGAACAGAGCTGTCTCTCAGTCTGCTGGTTCGAGCCTGGAGACTCCTCAGTCTCCTCCCTGATGGCAGCAGTCTGAAGCAGCTGTGTAGTGGGTGTGTGGGATCACCTGCCATGCGGTGGGCTTTCCGAGTGAGGCGTTTGCTGTGTAAGTCCTGCAGTGAGGGCAAGGAGGTGCCCACGATCTTCTCAGCTGCTCTCACAATGCGCTGGAGGCTCTTGCGGCAGGATGCAGTACATGCACCAAACCACACAGTGATGCAGCTGGTCAGGACACTTTCTATGGCACCTCTGTAGAAGGTGCTCATGATGGGGGTTGAAGCTCCAGCCCTTTTCAGCTTGCGGAGAAAGTAGAGACGCTGGTGAGCCTTCTTTGCCAGTGCTGCAGTGTTCCTGCTCCAGGACAGGTCCTTTGAGACGTGCACTCCCAGGAACTTGGTGCTGTCCACTCTCTCCACTGCGGTGCTGTTGATGGTCAGAGGAGGATGTTGGGCATCCCTCTTCCTGAAGTCCACAACAATCTCCTTTGTCTTCTCCACGTTGAGAGTGAGATTGTTGTGTCCGCACCACAAGGCCAGGCGGCTCACCTCGTTCCTGTAGTCCGTCTCATCGTTGTTGCTGATGAGACCTACCACTGTTGTGTCATCCGCAAACTTGATGAAGTGGTTGGAGCTGTACGATGGTGTGCAGTCATGTGTTAGCAGGGTGAATAGAAGGGGGCTCAGCACACATCCTTGTGGGGCCCCTGTGTTCAATGTGATGGTGCTAGATACATACCTTTTTTTTAATACATACCTTTCTCACACTTACCTAAAGTTAATACTTTGAAATAATGTACTTACCACTTATAAGCATTATGGACCTGCAACACACTAAACAAAAGACGATTCCAACAGAAACAAAACTGTAGATCATAAAAATTGACTCACTGCATAGTTCAGATGAATCACTTGCAGTGAATCCATCCCTCCTCAAAGCTATTTCCCACCTCTTCCTCTTCTCTTTATCTTTTGGAAACCTTTAAAACAAAAACCTGATATCTGGGAGTGTGTACACAAAAACATTGTCTGAATGAGGTCCATGTTATTTTATTCATATACTGTGATTTAGTGAGTTCATTGAAGTTATTTTGTACTGGCTGATGTGCACATAACTGTTATAACAAAGCAAAAATAAAAAGGCAACAGTTGAAACTAAGGAGCCTTGTTGCCTTCTTAAGCTGAGCATTCAGAAAAACGTTACACTCGCTATTTTTGATCTTATTACAAAGAACATAAAACTCCAAATTTGATTAATATTTGTTGATAATGATAATTAACCAAAGCTACTGAAATCGTGAGTAGGTCTGTTTGAAACTAGCCTGGTTAAAACCAGACCCTTGTCCTTCACTTCGCTTCGTGCTAGGGTCTGGACTTTCTGTTATAGAGAACCGATTCTTGCTGGAGGCGTGGCCTCTGCTGAGGAACAAAACCATTGGATCTTGGAAAATTTTTGAACAGGGAAAAGCATTCTGCTCCCTCCCCCTCAGAGCCATATATGGTCTGCTTCCCGTGCTCTGGTGAACTTGAGATCATCATCAGCTCCGCCTCCTGCTGCATTTTCTCTCGCTGCCGCTGCATATTCTGTGTTTACTGTATATGTTAATAAAACGTTCTAAAAAATAGAATAAAACCATAGAGCTCTGGTTCAGCACACCAGAAGACCAGAAAATCTGCAGGGACTCGGGCAGCAACGTAAAACCCGAGTTTATTTCTCTTGTGAGTGACAAACTGAGGCATTTCCTCATTCAACTCAGCGGAGGGAGAGGAGGAGGAGGAGGAGGGAGCGATCACTTGACTTTTGGCAAAAAAACAAAAGAAAACTCCAGATAAGGGATTAAGAAGGGGAATTTAATACATTTGTGTCACATATAAAACAGTCCTGCATCGCTTTGCATCGCTTTGAATGAGAACATGCGGCTGCTCGCTGGCTGCGCGCTGGAACAGGTGGGGGCGTGGGTTAGGGGCCAAAAACTCCGCCCCTTCTGTTCTCTGATTGGTCCGGTCAAAAATCAGCCGGAGAAATCCTTGTCTATGGGAGAAATCCCAGACAGAGCAGTGAAGGGAAAATACAATTGAGTGGAGCTGCGTAGGAAGGCAAGGGCCAGGCTAGTTTGAAACATATTCCTGTCATCAAATCTCAGCTAACAGTCATTGCTAGCTGAACACCGGTAGCTAACATTTGTTGTCATTTTGCTGGTGGGCATAAATACAGTACAGTAATATTACATTCACAAAATACTAACAATAATATGTTCATCTTACTTGTGAAAAGTTATCCCCCGGTCCCTGACATCAACAGTTTTTCGATTTGAACACGAATAAGCCGAGCAGTGGTGAGGCATCTCTGTTGTTTTTGTGCAGCAAAGTACGAGGTTGACAACTCCAAGATGGCCGCCCAAAATCCTGCGCCGAAGCGGGCTATGCTCAGTCTACCTATATACTGTATAATGTCTATGGTTGGGGGTGCCTGGGCATGGGGGCCGTGCTTTCGCCCTGGGGAGAACCTGGGTGGTTCTGGGGGATGCCTGTCGGTGGCTGCATGCGGGCCCTCGGGTGGTCGGTGGCGGTGGCCATGGGTCGCCGGTCGGTGACCTGGCTGTGCTAGGGTGGGTTTGGGATGGGCGCCGGGGACTTGGGGTTCTGGGTCCTGGGCTTGGGCCTGGTGGGGTCAGGGATCTTGGGCTCTGGCGGGCAGATTGCCGGGCTTTGGGCTGGCTTGCGCTCTTGTGCCCGGCTCTGGGTGGGGGCCCCTCGGCTCGCTGGTGGGTTGCGGATTTGTGGGCTGGGGGGTTGGGTGTTTGGGGGCGTGACCAATGGCCCGTGGGAGGTGGCAGGTCGACCCGGCCTGGGTGTCTAGTGTGCTATGTGTAAAAATAAATAAATAAATAAAAAACATGCAAAAAGACGGAGACAGGCTTAACCAGCTCAAAGTAAGAAATTAACTACAGTATTTATTTTGTCTCCAAATGTACTGTATGTGTTTTTGGATAATTATGTAGGGTACTGTGTTAGGATAGGCAAAGTGCTTGGTAACTTGGTAACTGTACGGTACCATACACGTACGTGTATAAGTGGCGGCTCGTGTGTTTTCCGACTTACGCCGATTTTCGACGTGCGAATGGCCGTAGGAACGGAACTCTTTCGTAAGTCGAGGACCACCTGTACACAACTTTTGGAGTCTGCCCAATCCAAGATGTCTGCCACGGCCAGCTGATCTCAGTAACCACAGAAATTGACATAAGTCAGTCAGTTTTACAGATCTAGAGTTGGAATTTGGTGTGGTAGTGGCTGAGAGTCACTCCAAACATATAATAATACTATATCTGCTTAAAACTTTGGTGTTTAACTGTTGGTGTCAATAAAATATCTCATGAACCACTGGACAGATATGAGGGACCGTGTACGTAGATAGACAGATTTTAATGAAGTCTTATAAAGTAATCACATCTACAACTGATTAACTTTTGGAGAGTTGGCTACTACAGCTGATCAATGTTAGCCAACACAAAAATGGCTATAAATGAGTCATTTTTACAATTTTTTTTAGCTTGTTATGCCTCGTCTAGGTGTAACCAGGATGTAACAAGACGGAGATTCCAACTTCTACATGATTCAAGCAGCCACTGAGGCGAGGTTGCAATTTTATAGAAGGAAAAAAAGTTATATTACTTTGATGTAAGAAAGTCATCTTAGTCATCTTAGAGCACCGTCTTGCAGGCTAGGCCTTTAACTGTGTACAGTATTCTATGCAGCAAAAATAAGCAATATTAGCAGACATTTTTTGTAGGGATGTCCGATAATATCGGCCTACCGATATTATCGGACCGATATTGGCATAAAAATGTAAAATCTCTACATATCGGTATCGGTTTTTCTTCCGATAACAAAAGCCCGATAATTCACATTTTATTTAACAATGAAAAATTATAGTAGGCTGTATATTTTACTTGTTATTTTAGTTGACATTACATGTTCCAAGCTCTTTTACAGCTACAATGTTTAATTTTATTTGTTATTTAAAATTTGTCCTAGCTATAGTGGGTATTGTCAGGATTATCTCAGGGAGAGCATGATCCAACCTATTGTTTAAGTTTTTTTTAAATAAATATGGCAGTTTTTCCATAACTTCAGTTGAAATGGTTCTTATTTTCTACAGACTGTTTGCCTATGGAATGTATCCAGTGGGGCAACACAATAAAGCAGACAAAATGTCCCTGACAGGAGATATATAATTTCACCTTAATATCGGTTTGTAATATCGGTTAATATCGTAATCGGAAATTAAGTGTTAAACAATATCGGCATATCGAATATCGGCAAAAAAGTCAATATCGAGCATCTCTAATTTTTTGTAGATAGGTAGTAAATGGCCCAAGAGGTGTGGAGCTGTGATGGTTAATCACTCACAGATCATGTGCAAAGTAAACATACCAAAGTATGACATGTGTCTTATGATAGCAATTTATTAGCCTGGAGATATTGGCGCTTCAATAAAAATAGCAGTGGTAACTGCTGGCAGTCTGTTAACTTGGGGGGGAAAGGGTCGTGCTGTAAAACAGACCAGACAAAACAATTTGATCAAACATAGCTCTTCAGACTTGCACGTGTAGGCATTTTGTGTGCTCATAAAATAAACGCTGTGCGGTTCAAAAAGGCCGCTGTCGGTTAGCATGGGGGAATGTGAGATTTGGAGCAACAAGCTGTTTGGTTTCACAGAGTGTGATTTATGTGTGGTGTTACAGGAGAAGCCTGCCACTAAAACAGCATCTGATCACCAAGTGTTCAAGTAAGTGTGGGCTCAGGCCAAACTCTGAAGCTGACCTCCTGCTGGTCAAATGACAAACGGTCAGCTTTAACGGTTGGTTTTATTTTATTTTTAAAGAGACAAAATTTTAAACAATTAGAAATAAACAATTTGAAGTCTTAGAAATCCCTGAAGGAATGCGTTACACTCGCTACCTTTCATGCCAGACTTTTAGACAAAGATCATCTCACGTTGAGAAATGTTACAGCTGTTTTGGGTAAACCTTGAAATTGACATTCTGCATGACTCATGCAACATTGTAAAAATCTCATGTGAGCAGTTAGGGCTCAAAATATGTGTTGTGAACAACTCATCCACTAGCACGCCATGTTTAGCTCAATATCTGTAAAACTGACTGAAATATACCGGTAGTCACTTTTGTGTTGGTTAATGTTAAGCTGTGGTGGCCATCTTGCATTGGGCTGACTCCTCAAGGTAAATAAATGTAGAGGTTAAATCAATGACCACTTTCTATAAATTCCATTTGAATTTGTTCATTGATTCATGGGATACTTTGTTAACGCTGCAGACACGCACAGAGACACGATAAAAATTGCCGTACTTGCTGCCTTACACGTCGCGCCGCTGTACAAGTTGCATCAGTCCAAAATTGTCTAATAAAGTGGAAAACTAAATAAATACATCGCTTCGCCGTATAAGTCGCATCTAATATGTGTCACCGCTGACCAACCAGAAACGTTCACCGGTGTGTCAAAAATTGATTGGCAGACAAACGCCAGCCGCAGGAGCATGCACGGGAGGACTTTAACAAGATTAACACGTAAAAACTATTATTTGTTTGCGCAACATTATAGTAAAGGTGTGTCTCAGTTTAATTTGTCCTTAATAAATTCACTTTAATGGTCAAATCAGCTGCATTTCTCCTGGGTGGTGCGGCGAAATGCAGCTGATTTGACGATGAATGTGTCTCTGTATGGTAAGCCAAGTGTCTCATTAATAGCCACGTTTACCTATTAATGAGACACTTGGCTTGCCATATTGGTCAAGGGCCCTCTAGTGGCTGAAAATGGTAGTGTTCTACATTTTCCATGTCAAAATGAATGAAATTGCCAGATCTCAGCCAAAGATTGTTATACATATGGGGGGAAAACATAAATATGTCGCTTCGCTTTATAAATCGCAGGACTTGCAAATTTATGCAAAAAGATGCAACTTATACAGCAAAAAATATGGTATAGTTGCATTTACTTTCAGCATCTGAGTCAGATTATGTTATTGACAGCATGTTCAATCCAATAACTACTGCTTTATACATTTAGAGGGAAAAAAAATGTAAGCTGTGTTCCTCAGTTTCAAGTTTGATTTTATGGATTTTTTTTTCTTTTTCATGTGAAGTAATTTTGCCATCCTCTCTGCTTGCAGCTCTAATGGACATATTTTGATTTTGTTAAGTTAACTTAATCAGCATTGGAAAAGTCATACAAAGCAAAATCTTATAAACAGTAAAAAGTTTTTACATTTAATCATTTTGGCTTTGTTAGAAAACCATATATAGTTAAAAACACCATAGTGATGAAACGTGCTGGATTTCCTATAGCTTGTTTAGTCCTCCTTGTTTGGGCCCAGATCATGGCGTTCATGTCCAAATCAGGAGCGCAGATGAGTTCCTGTACTGCTGAACTGAAGCTAAAAGAAGAGCAGTCAGGTGGTAATCCTGCAGGACATTTGAAGATGCCAGAGTTAACACTGTGCAAGAGGTTGGATGGATACATAAATTCATTCCATCAAGCTAAAAGATAAGAAAGAGAGGAACACGCCTCTGACATGAGCTGAGAAAGGCTACAGCTTCCTAGTGAGGCCTACAAAGATCCTCTTCTGTCAGACGTGAGGCTTCTCGTGTTCAGTTGAACTGTCAGCAGCTGTCTTGAAACACACACCCTAGCTGAAAGGTTTGAGACCCGACTTCTTTCTATAGCAGACCGTGGGGGAGGGAGGATTAGAGGACAGAAGGAACTGAAGCACGGTGAAGTAGAACAGAAGATCAGATTTAGTGTTTAATAAATGATCGAGACATTGCGCAAACCTTTGCCAGAGAACATTAAGTATTGCCAAAAAATAAATGTTCATACAACTGCACAGCTACAGGGCCCATGCGGAAAACCATTTTTGGGGTATTGCACACAGTGGTTATTTGGAGACACTGGATCCTTTCTTTCT
>JBBPBX010016663.1:0-18133 GCA_038048925.1 Garcialebias charrua | reverse complement strand
TTTTTTTTTTAACAAAGTATCAAAAAACTAGCAAACAAACTCGTTTGGTTAAGACCGGTTAAGACCTGGTTAGACCTGATTAGACCTGGTTAGACCTGATTAGACCTGATTAGACGAGGTTAAGACCTGATTAGACCTGATTAGACCTGGTTAAGACCTGATTAGACGAGGTTAAGACCTGATTAGACCTGATTAGACCTGGTTTAGACCTGATTAGACCTGGTAAAGACCTGATTAGACCTGGTTAAGGCCTGGTTAAGACCTGATTAGACCTGGTTAAGACCTGATTAGACCTGGTTAAAGGAGACCACATATAGGTCTTTAAAATTTTTATGTTATGTCTGTGTGCTATCTTGACAATATTAATTCATTTTAATACACAAAATAATTCTTAGATAATCAATTATACCCTTTTTAATTCTGCCATTTTTAAAGACCGTGTAAAGTGAATTTCAACATTTTCTTCAATAAACATTATAAATGTGATAATTGTAATCTTGTAAATGAGTAAAAAGTCTCAAAATTGTAGCTCAATTAATTTTGGAGTTATAGATCAAACTGTGTATAAACATATTTCTATTTCAGGATTTTTTAGGCGTGGTTTAAATGTGACCGCGTTTCGTCACGCGGTCTTCTTAAGTATAGCCCCACCCCCTGCAGCTCCAGCCGTATAAATGCGTTCTTCGGTGGAGCCGTTCACTCGCTACCGACCGTCTCCCTCAAGTACTCTCACTCCTTTTACGCATGGACTGCAGCCGCTCCATTGTGACATTTCTTTTTTTTTTTGCCAAAAGTCAAGTGATCACTTGAAGCTGTCACCATTCGCTTCCTCCTCCTCCGAGGAGGAATGAATGAACTTGTCACGAGTGAACTAAAGTCATGTCCAACGAGGCTGCACCAGGTTCTAAATATTTCCTGGTGTGCAGGTCTGCTGTGTGGGCTGAAGGAGAAGCGCTCCCTGTTTTTAATTTATTTTTTAAAAGTTTTCATGAATATATAAACACAGAAAACCGCTGCGCAGCCCTCTGTCTTTTTTGTCTGCCCCCCCCCGCGTGTGTGTGTGTGTGAGAGCGATCGTGTGGAGCTGAAACGCCGTGACTCCGCTGACACAGATGAGATAACTTATCAACGTGATTACTCTTTTTAATCACCAACACAGACCCCGCATGCGAGGTGACCGGCCATAACTCAGATAAAAACAGAGCAGGTTTACAGGCTCCTTGTCTGCCTCTCCACACAACAGTCAGCTCAGGGGGCTGCGCTGAAACCACGCCCACGCGCTGACACGCCCCCAGCGTTCTAGAGCAAGGCAAAATCATGTTTTTTCATGATTTTTGAGACTTAATTTTATAAGGAAATCAATGTTTTTAATCAGTCAGATTTATATGGGTGATTAATAACACATATTTATGCCGTGTGACAAAACAAAAACACACATTTAATTTCACTTTACATGGTCTTTAACTTTCGTTTTGAACGACCGGTTTCTGATACAAGTTCTGAAGTCCACGCCCTTCAAAGATCTGTTTACGCCCTCTGTAACAGCCAGTATCTGTAATGTGTTGTTGTTTTAAAATTAGCTCTTTTTTTATTACTCATTTGACTTACTGTTAGTGCTAGCTTAAGATAACTTACCGAAACCCGTCTGAGCGCGCCGCAATTTGCTGCTCCTTTTAGCATTAGACCACCCGAATCCGATGCTAATGTTAGCTTGTTCCTCTTCCGGTGTTCGCCAGCTCCGCTCGTTGCACGCGGCGATTTTGGGAGTTATCGCTGTTCCAGTCAAGACAACACAAAGTTCACCAAGTGTCTCCCGTAAATTAATCCGTAAGGAGAAGGTCCTCGCTGCTGCGAGGCTGTACAGTTGAAGCTCCGCTCCATCGCGCCAGAAGAGGGTCCCGTTGCCGCCGGTCCCTACGCCGGGGGTCCGCTCGTTTAATTTTTGCCGGCTGCGCGTTGGGAGCGATCGCAAATACACTAAAAATTGAACTAAAACATAAAAATAACAATTATACTTTATTTATAAAGCCATTTAAAAAAACACAGCTGCAACAAAGTGCTGTACACATGAAATTAAGAACATATAAACAAAAGATGAGATGAAATCATGAAAAACAACAGTCATGTGTTTAATACAGAAGTGGGTTGAGCCTAACCAGGGGTTGCTAGGTGAGGGGCTGGACTCAGGTTGTGGTGGGTTGTCCTCTCGCTTGTGACGTCACATGCGAGAGTATTTTAAAACGAACCGTTTGTATCACAGTAAAATAAATCTACTTAGAGTAAATAAACCACTGGGTGCATTTTTTTGGCACAAGGACTGTTTTTTTATGAAGTAAATACCCAAAGTTGAGTAAAAAAAACATTAAAAAGTTAATTTTGCATGTGTGGTCCCCTTTAAGGCCTGGTTAAGACCTGATTAGACCAGGTTAAGACCTGATTAGACCTGATTAGACCTGGTTAAGACCTGATTAGACCTGATTAAGACCTGGTTAGACCAGGTTACGACCCGATTAGACCAGGTTAAGACCTGATTAGACCAGGTTAAGACCTGGTTAGACCTGATTAGACCTGGTTAAGACCTGATTAGACCTGATTAGACCTGGTTAAAGCTCCACTGACATCATCTTTTAACTTTCCATAAAATGGCACAACATATATATATATTAAGATTGACCTCTGATCGTTTTTGCTAAAACAATGTGAAATTAATGAAAATTCCTCTCCAAAATAGTTTAAAATTAGCGCCGTTTTGTTACACGGTAAATTCGGGTTTTTCCGGTCACGTGATTGTGACGTCAGACACAGAGCTCTTCTCCAACCGCACATTTAATACAATGGAGAAAGATCCAAACACGTCCGTCGAATTTAGCCATTTAAAACCTTAGATTTGAGCGATTTGGCTCCAGTTCGTGAAGAAGTTATTTTGAGTGATCAAAAATCAAACAGCAAGGTTTCTTTTGTCCGTGCTGACTTTTTTTTTCAGGAGAGGTTTCACATTCAAAAAGCGAACAGCAGATGTCAGCAAAGCCATCGTTGTAAATTTACACAAGCCATTATGCCAAAAATAGTGTCCTGTTTTTCTAATGGGAGGGGAGAGGTGGTGTTGCCTTTTGGAGGGAAGGAAGCCAAAAACATATCAACTAGAAGCACTCGGAGAGAGCACACGACTCCACCAAGACCCTTGGGTCACTCAAGTTCAAGTTCAAGAAAAAGTATTATTCCCAAGGGGCAATTTGTTTCACAGTCACACAAAGCATCCATATTAGACAAGACATTGAGATGTTAAAATAACAGTACAGAAGTAAATGGAGCTTACTTATATAGCGCTTTCCAACCCCCTATGAGGGGCCCCAAAGCGGTTCACAGTAACAGCCATCCACCCATTCATACACACATTCATACACCGGTAGCGGTAGACTGCCATGCAAGGCGCTGCCTGTCCTACTGGAAGCAATTCGGTGTTTGTATCTTTCTCCATTGTATTAAATGTGCGGTTGCAGCAGAGCTCGGAAAACCCTGAATTTAACGTGTAACAAAACGGCGCTAATTTTAAACTATTTTGGAGAGGAATTTTCATTAATTTCACATTGTTTTAGCAAAAACAATCAGAGGTCAATCTTAATATATATATATGTTGTGCCATTTTATGGAAAGTTAAAAGATGATGTCAGTGGAGCTTTAAGTCCTGGTTAAGACCTGATTAGACCTAGTTAAGACTTGGTTAGACCTGATTAAACCTGGTTAGACCTGGTTAAGAGCTGATTAGACCTGGTTAAGACCTGCTTAAGACCTGGTTAAGACCTCATTAGACCAGATTAGACATGGTTAAGACCTTATTAGACCTGGTTAAGACCTGATTAGACCTGGTTAAGACCTGGTTAGACCTGGTAAAGACCTGATTAGACCTGGTTAAGACCTGATTAGACCTGGTTAAGACCTGATTAGACCTGGTTAAGACCTGGTAAAGACCTGATTAGACCTGGTTAAGACCTAATTAGACCTGGTTAAGACCTGATTAGACCTGGTTAAGACCTGATTAGACCTGGTTAAGACCTGGTTAAGACCTGATTAGACCTGGTTAAGACCTGGTTAGACCTGGTAAAGACCTGATTAGACCTGGTTAAGACCTTATTAGACCTGGTTAAGACCTGACTAGACCTGATTAGACCTTATTAGACCTGGTTAAGACCTGATTAGACATGGTTAAGACCTGATTAGACCAGACAAAAGAGACTCACGCTGAAGTGCGGCTCCCTCCAGTAGCTGGGCAGCAGAGCTCAGACAGACTCGGAGTCTGGCGATGTTGAGCAGGAACTCTGCTGGGTCTTCCTGCCTGCCTGCGGTCTGTTTCCTGGCAATTCTGCTCAGAAACCTTGTTTCTGCTCCATGCTCTCCACCTCCATCTTTTCTGGCGTTTGAGCACAACAGAGAATCCTAAAGAAAAAAAAAGAAAAATAACCGAACCTGGTAAGACCTAGTTAAAGCTTCAGTATGTAGCTTTTTTTTAAAAACATATTTCTTCACTCTGCCACTATCTCTTGAAAGATAGATGTTTGACATGTAATCTCTGAAAAAAACTATAGTTCCTCTGGCGTCTCCCGGTGGTAATAAAAGCATTTATAAAAACCAGAGAGCGGCCCGCGGTTAACCAGCCAATAATAACAGACTTTATAACCAGCCATTCAGCCAATAAAAACAGAGCTTCTAACTTCTCACCCCCTAACCCACGCCCCCGCCCCTGTCAACCCTGCAGCGAGCCCGCAGCGGTGTTCGCTTCTTCCTTCACTGACAGAAATGAGGAAGTGGATTTGTCACGAGCGAATTAAATCATGTCCAACGTGGCTGCGTGAAGCTCTGCAGATTTCAGGGTGTTTTTGTTTTGCTGGACCAGTGCTCCATGGTTTTATTTTATTTTTTTAGAACGTTTTATTAACATATAATCACAGAACTTTGCAGCGGTTGAGACGGGACATGTAGGGGCGGAGCATTCCAGGCTGCAGCACGAACGAGGTGGAGCTGAGTCATATATGGCTCTGAGTGAGGAGGGACCAGAAACGTGTCTCTGTTCAAAATGTTTCTAACTGCCAGCGTGTTCCAGAAATTACATACTGAACCTTTAAGACCTGGTTAGACTTGAATAAGACTTGGTAAGACCTGGTTAGACCTGGTTAGACTTGATTAAGACTTGGTAAGACCTGGTTAGACCTGGTTAGACTTGATTAAGACTTGGTAAGACCTGGTTAGACTTGATTAAGACCTGGTTAGACTTGATTAAGACCTGGTTAGACCTGGTTAAGACATGGTTAATACCTGGTTAGACCTGGTTAAGACTTGGTTAAGACTTGGTTAAGACCTGGTTAAGAGTTAGTTAAGACCTGATTAGACCTGGTTAAAGGAGACCACATATAGGTCTTTAAAAATTTTATGTTATGTCTGTGTGCTATCTTGACAATATTAATTCATTTTAATACACAAAATAATTCTTAGATAATTAATTATACCCTTTTTAATTCTGCCATTTTTAACTTTCGTTTTGAACGACCGGTTTCTGATACTAGTTCTGAAGTCCACGCCCTTCAACGATCTGTTTACGCCCTCTGTAACAGCCAGTATCTGTAATGTGTTGTTGTTTTAAAATTAGCTCTTTTTTATTACTCATTTGACTTACTGTTAGTGCTAGCTTAAGATAACTTACCGAAACCCGTCTGAGCGCGCCGCAATTTGCTGCTCCTTTTAGCATTAGACCACCCGAATCCGATGCTAATGTTAGCTTGTTCCTCTTCCGGTGTTCGCCAGCTCCGCTCGTTGCACGCGGCGATTTTGGGAGTTATCGCTGTTCCAGTCAAGACAACACAAAGTTCACCAAGTGTCTCCCGTAAATTAATCCGTAAGGAGAAGGTCCTCGCTGCTGCGAGGCTGCTGCGAGGCTGCAGCAAGGCTGTACAGTTGAAGCTCCGCTTCATCCGCCAGAGGAGGGGTCCCGTTGCCACCGGTCCCTACGCCGGGGGTCTGCTCGTTTAATTTTTACCGGCTGCGCGTTGGGAGCGATCGCAAATACACTAAAAATTTAACTAAAACATAAAAATAACAATTACAGGGAACCCCCGACCTAAGAACGAGTTCGGGACCTAAGAACCGTTCGCAGCTCGATCCTGTCGTAGGTAGGGGGTGAAAATTGCGTCCCGTTCGTAGGTCGTTATTCCGTTCGTAGGTCGCGGAAATACCGCTAACGGTGCGTCGCGCACACATTTAACAGCATGAGACTGACATACATACTGGGCCATGAACATGCACAGAACTTTATTTACAAACACTTATCTAATGGATGGCAAGATGGCCGCGCTCAGACCAGCCGCAGCTTCATGGGCTCCCAGAACATCCCCAGTTTTTAGTAATTTTAATAGTGTTTTTGTACCTGACTCTGCGCGTTTTTTGCGGGTGAATTATAGCCGAACTGAGCTGTTGAGAATTGGAGCGGATTTACCACAAGGCACAGCTGAAATCAGCAACGAACTCAAATCAGAGCTCGGAAGATTGGATCTGCTTAGATCATCTTTCTGGAAGCAGATGCGCGGAGGAAAGAAAAGAAAGCGGTGCTCTCGAGGGAAAAAGCGTGGCTGTCGAGCAGGAATTATGACGAGACTGCGGGCAGACGCTAAAACCGGGAGACCCCCGATGCCGGCTCTTTTCCTGTCCAACGTGCGCTCGCTCGACAACAAGATGGATTTGCTTCGTCTGAGAGTAACAACGTCGGAGGAGATGAGGAGATGCTCGGTGATTTGCCTCACGGAAACATGGATCAATGAAGACACTCCTGACTCTGTTTATGAGTTGGATAATAAGCTATTTTTCAGAACGGACCGGTGCATCGAGACTACGGGGAAAACGCGAGGCGGAGGCGTCTGCATTTACGTTAACAAAGACTGGTGCACGAACTGTGCCGTTATCAGCAGGATCTGCTCAGCTGCTGTGGAGCTTTTAACAATAAGATGTCGGCCACATTACCTCCCCCGCGACTATTCAGCAATAATAATAAGCAATGTTTACATAGCACCCGATGCTAATGCCAACGACGCCCAGGGAGAAATTCATGACTTACTCACCTCGCTGCAGTGTAAATATCCTGAGGGGTTTTTCATTGTTTCCGGGGACTTCAATCACGTAGATTTACGTGTCATCCTTCCAACCTTCAATCAGCACGTTTTCACAGCAACACGAGGAAATAAGACACTAGACCAGGTCTTCACGAATGTGAAGGGGGCGTACACGGCGAAGCCACGCCCACCGCTCGGGGCTTCCGACCATCGCTCCCTGTTATTGGTCCCTAGACAGCTCCCCCCACTCAGACGTTCGAAGCCGGAACAAAGAGTGATCACATCGTGGCGCCAAGATAGTTCCCCCATGCTAAGAGACTGCTTTGAAAACACAAACTGGTCTGTCTTCAAAGAGGCAGCTACGAATGGAAGTTCAGTTGACCTGGAACTTTATGCTTCCTCAGTCCTGGGTTACATCAGTACATGTGCTGAAAATGTATCCATAAGAAAGTGTGTTAAATTTTACCCCAATCAAAAACCCTGGCTAAATAAGGATGTCCGCACCCTGCTGGCAGCCAGGGACACTGCATTCAAGTCTAAAGATACTGAGGAGTTGAGAAAGTGCAGGAGAGAACTGGATGATGGCATAAAGAAGGCCAAAGCCGCGTATGCACAGAGGATCGAGGGACAGTTCACCTCACATGATCCACGGAGCATGTGGCAGGGCATCAAATGCTTAACAGACTACAAGGGCAAAAGCAAACAATGCCCCAGGGACCCATCCCTGCCTGATGCCCTCAATAAGTTTTATGCACGTTTTGATGATCCAAACAGACCAACTAGCACCAGACTCACCTCATCACCAGACGAGGAGCACCTCAAAGTGACCGCAGCAGAAGTGAGAGGTAGTCTCAGAAGGATCAACCCTCATAAAGCTACGGGTCCAGACAACATCCCAGGGAAAGTTCTGAAGGAATGTGCGGACCAGCTCTGTGAGGTGCTGGCTGACATCTTCACCACCTCACTTTCACTGGAGTCAGTTCCCACCTGCCTGAAGACTGCCACCATCATCCCAGTCCCAAAAAGCTCCACAGTGACTGGTCTGAATGACTATAGACCGGTGGCTCTCACCCCGATAGTCGCTAAATGTTTTGAGAAACTGGTCATGTCCCACATCAAGACAACCGTCAACATCAGCGAGGACCCTCATCAATATGCATACCGCGAGAACCGATCAACAGAGGACGCCATCTCCTCTGTGGTCCACACTGCTCTCACCCACCTGGATCAGAAGGACTCATACGTGCGTCTGCTCTTTGTGGACTTCACATCTGCTTCAACACCATGATCCCCCAAACTCTGATAGACAAACTATCCACACTTGGACTAAGCCCCTCCATCTGTAACTGGGTACTAGACTTCTTAACAAACAGACCACAGTCCGTGAAGATCCACAACTTCTCCTCCTCCACCATCACCCTCAGCACTGGCTCTCCTCAAGGATGTGTGCTGAGCCCTCTTCTGTTCACTCTGCTCACATATGATTGTACAGCCACACATCCAGGCTGTCATATTGTTAAGTTTGCAGATGATACAGCTGTGGTGGGATGCATCACAGATAATGATGAATCCAGCTACAGACAGGAGGTGGAACATCTGGAGAGCTGGTGCAAAGAGAACAACCTTCACATGAATGTGAAGAAGACGAAGGAGATGATTGTGGACTTCAGAAGGAACAAACACACCCACACCCCACTGTATATAGGTGGATCTGCGGTGGAGGTGGTCTCCAGCTACAAGTACCTGGGTGTACACTTGAATGATAACCTCAGCTGGAGCAATAACACCACCAGCCTGATCAAGAAAGGTCATCAGAGACTCTACTTCCTCAGACGGCTGAGACGAGCTGGTCTGAGAAGCTCAGTCCTCACCTCGTTCTACAGGTGTGCAGTGGAGAGCGTCCTGTGCTCCAGCATCAACGTGTGGCATGGAGGCTGCACAGTTGCAGAGAGGAAAGCTCTACAAAGAGTGGTGAAGGCTGCACAGAAGTCTGTGGGAGTCAGTCTCCCCACCATCACAGACATTTACACCTCCAGATGCAGAAAAAGAGCCACCTGCATCATGAAAGACCTCACTCACCCAGCACACTCACTCTTTGCACCACTCCCCTCGGGACGGAGGTTGAGGAGCATCAAATGTAGAACCACTAGACTGAGGAACAGCTTCTACCCTGAGGCTGTCAGACTCATGAATAAATAAATAATAAGAATAAACACTGCAAAATGTCACATCATGTTGATACTGATCTGTTTCTTGTTGCTGCGTTCATCTGTGACTATCTGCGTTCATCTGTGACCATCTGCTCATGTTCGTGCTGCTGTTTATAATGATGTTTTTCTACTACATTAGGGCTTAGTGTATTACTAGCTGATGTCTCTCTTAGTTAATCCTAGATGTTATTATTGTTTTTCTCTTGCATTTGTTGTTGGATGTAACTGGGACCCTGTGTACATAATCTCGTTCTCAACACATGTACCACATGCGGTGCAAATGACAATAAATTCTCTCTGACTCTGACTAAACCATTACACCACACATGCATCCATAAACACACACAGTAACTGTACATCAGTAACTTCACATCAGAACTGCAGGAAATCAGCTGGAAATCACATCAGCAAAATGATGTCAACAATCACACATAAACACTTCTCAAAGTGCAGCTTTTGAGAGTCAGAGTCAGAGAGTCAGAAAGTCTTTATTGTCATTTGCACCGCATGTGGTACATGAGATGAAAACGAGATTATGTACACGAGGTCCCAGTTACATCCAACAACAAATGAAAGAGAAAAACAGTAATAACATCTAGAACTAACTAAGAAAAACATCAACTAGTAATACACAGCAGCACGAACATGAGTTTGTATGAGCAGATGGTCACAGATGAACACAGCAACAAGAAAACAGATCAGCATCAGTATGATGTGATATTTTGCAGTGTTTATTTTTTATTTTATTTTTATTTATTCATGAGTCTAACAGCCTCAGGGTAGAAGCTGTTCCTCAGTCTAGTGGTTCTACACTTGATGCTCCTCAACCTCCGTCCTGAGGGGAGTGGGGCAAAGAGTGAGTGTGCTGGATGAGTGAGGTCTTTCATGATGCAGGTGGCTCTTTTCCTGCATCTGGAGGTGTAAATGTCTGTGATGGTGGGGAGACTGACTCCAACAGACTTCTGTGCAGCCTTCACCACTCTCTGTAGAGCTTTCCTCTCTTCAACTGTGCAGCCTCCATGCCACACGTTGATGCTGGAGCACAGGATGCTCTCCACTGCACACCTGTAGAAGGAGGTGAGGACTGGGCTGCTCAGACCAGCTCGTCTCAGCCGTCTGAGGAAGTAGAGTCTCTGATGACCTTTCTTGATCAGGCTGGTGGTGTTGTTGCTCCAGCTGAGGTTATCATTCATGTGTACACCCAAGTATTTGTAGCTGGAGACCACTTCCACTGCAGACCCACCTATTTTCAGTGGGGCATGGGTGTGTTTGTTCCTTCTGAAGTCCACAATCATCTCCTTTGTCTTCTTCACATTCATGTGAAGATTGTTCTCTTTGCACCAGCTCTCCAGGTGTTCCACCTCCTGTCTGTAGCTGGACTCATCATTGTTTGTGATGCATCCCACCACCGCTGTATCATCTGCAAACTTAACAATATGACAGCCTGGAAGTGTGGCTGTACAATCATATGTGAGCAGAGTGAACAGAAGGGGGCTCAGCACACATCCCTGAGGAGAGCCAGTGCTGAGGGTTATGGTGGAGGAGGAGAAGTTGTGGATCTTCACGGACTGTGGTCTGTCTGTTAAGAAGTCTAGTATCCAGTTACAAATAGAGGGGCTTAGTCCAAGTGTAGATAGTTTGTCTATCAGAGTTTTAACATCAGAGCAGCAGCAAATCAGGGACTCACATCAGCAAAATGATGTCAACAATCACACATGAACACTTCTCAAAGTGCAGCTTTTAACATCACAACAGCAGCAAATCAGGGACTCACATCAGCAAAATGATGTCAACAATCACACATGAACACTTCTCAAAGTGCAGCTTTTAACATCAGAACAGCAGCAGCAAATCAGCAGGAACTGACATCAGCAAAATGATGTCAACAATCACACATGAATCCATAAATCCATCAGCAGCATCACATCTGTCAGGATTGGCTCCCTTCGTCCCCCTCTGTTAGTCAGTTCCTAGTCAGTTAGTTTATTAGTTTCCCTTCCAGTTTATTCATTCTTAGTTTACCTCCAGTTCTCTCATCCTGTAGTCAGTTCCTAGTCTGTTAGTTTTATTAGTTTCCCTTCCAGTTTAGTCTCATGTTTATTTACTCGTAGTTTTACCTCCAGGTCTGTTCCTAGTTACTTTCATGTTTTAGGTTTAGCTTCCCGTTCCTGCTCTGTCTTAGTTAATTGTCCTCAGGTGTTTGTGATCGTCTCGTCTTGTCTGTGTGTATATAAGCCCTGTTCTGTGTCTCAGTTATTGTCGCGTCGTCGTTAGGTACAGCCTGGTCTTGTCTTGGTCCCGTCCTGATGGTTCTGTTAACATGTAAGTTTTGCTGCCTTGCCAGCTCTTTGATTTATGTTTATTAAAGTGTTTATTTTGTACCTCTGAGTCTGAGTCCCTGCCTGCACAACTGGATTCGTCCTGTCCTGTGTGAATCCTGACAACATCTATCAGAAACATGTTGCAACCATCATGTTTTTGAAACCAGTGCGTTGATGAGTGTCCATGTGCATGAGAAAGAAGTCCATGAACTCAGAAAAAGCTAGAAGCAGCAGAAAAATGAAACAAAATTGCCTTACTTTGACTGAAGTGTAGGTAGACAGATGTTTTTCTCATGATCAAACCTGCATCTGATGGAACTGCTTAGCCATTGCTCAACAATGAATGTTGGGAGCATTTACTTTTCCACTGTCATGCGCAGTGTCACGCCCATGCCCAACTAACAACAGCCAAGGGGCAATCCCCTCCCCCACCTCGCCGATTGCCGTGTGTGACGCAGTTACGCCGTAGCTCGATTATATACTTGTAATGGGGCTCGTTCGTAGGTCACGTATTTTCTGCCGTACGTCGATGGCATTCTTCTACTTTGGCTCGTTCGTAGGTCCCGTGGTTCGCAGGTCGGTGGAGTCGTAGGTCGGGGGTTCCCTGTATACTTTATTTATAAAGCCATTTAAAAAAACACAGCTGCAACAAAGTGCTGTACACATGAAATTAAGAACATATAAACAAAAGATGAGATGAAATCATGAAAAACAACAGTCATGTGTTTAATACAGAAGTGGGTTGAGCCTAACCAGGGGTTGCTAGGTGAGGGGCTGGACTCAGGTTGTGGTGGGTTGTCCTCTCGCTTGTGACGTCACATGCGAGAGTATTTTAAAACGAAACGTATCTTATCACAGTAAAATAAATCTACTTAGAGTAAATAAACCACTGGGTGCATTTTTTTGGCACAAGGACTGTTTTTTTATGAAGTAAATACCCAAAGTTGAGTAAAAAAACATTAAAAAGTGAATTTTGCATGTGTTAAGACCTGGTTAGACCTGGTTAGACATGATTAATACTTGGTTAAGACCTGGTTAAGAGCTAGTTAATACCTGGTTATATCTAGTTAAGACTTGGTTAAGACCTTGTTAGACCTGGTCAAAAAATGAAGGTGTCGTTTTTCACCTGGAAGCAGCGGACAAACAGCAGGTAGAGTTCTGTTCGGTCTTCTCTGTCCAGAAGGTTCTCCTCCAGGTTCTTTAGGTAGTTCTGAATGTGGATCTTCACCTGATCAAAACTGAACGATGCAACACGATGAACTAACATGATGAACTAACAATACTGTATTTAGATTCACTCTGATAGTTTTCATTCCCTTCAGTAAATTTCAGTGTGCTGTGTTTTAGCAGAAATGGTCGCTCCCACCTGTGCTGCAGCAGTAGCTTGGGCAGCACCGATCGGACCACCGGACTGTTGTCCACACACTCCAGGAAGGGGGAGAGCTCTCTGGTGCGGTAAACATCTCCTGCGTCACAGAACACAGGGGGGTGAGGCGGCACGTCGCCACTTCATTTATTCATCCAAGTTTAATTCTGTGGCTGACCGTTGGCGGAGACGAGTAAAGAGAAGAGCAGCTCCACCACGCCGTCCTCGGGCCTCTGCTCCTCGGACAGACAGAACCTGGCCACCACCTCCAGGAAGAAGGAGTTACAGCAGCTTCTGAGGGCCACCTGCTGCTTCAGGGCTGCCCTGAAACACAAACTTCTCCATCAACAACCCCTGAAGACACCTGCACGGCTCCAACGTTAACTGTGTTTTTTGTTTTCATGCTCCAAGATTAACAGCACTTTCTTACATTTTCACGACAATCTGTGAGAGAAATTAAATATAAATCATTTTATATTTGGAAATATAAAGAGAGGATTATTTAAGAAGAATTGAAAAAGTGTTGATTTGCTTGTCTTCAGTGAACAAAGTCAAAGTTTAAAATTCTGTCGGGCATTATTTGGAACTAACTTGACGCTGTGGGAAACAGACGGCGTGAAGTCACTTGGTAACTCTTGGCGACATTTCGGACAGAACCGGCGGTTCTGCTGAATGCAGCGCTGAAGACACGGCAGGCAGACGACGTGCTGACAGGGCAGAGCCGACGGCTCGCTGAGCTCCAGCAGACAAACTGGGCACGAAACACCGAACCTTGAAAAGAAAAGAGACGTTCTCACCGTGAATCAGAAATAAACCAACCCTCTTCAACTTGTGCTGAGTCGGCGTTCTTGTTCTGGTGAAACATTTCCAACTCACTTTCAGCTTCTTTACATTTTCATGACTCAGCATTTTGCAGGAGACATACTTCTTTTAGTTTAGTCTAAATGTAAACAGTTCATTGCAGATTCTGACCTGAGGTCGCGGCTCATGCACTCGTCGTGGAAGGAGTTGAGGATTCGGATCAGCTGCTGCAGCGTCTTCACACTTCTTATATCAGGTGACGCCTGCATCAGCTGTTAGAGAAGATCACAAAGTTTTTTTATTCACCCTCTCCAGGCATGGGAAGCACATTTATGGCTTCATTCTTTTTTTTTTCTGCACTCGCTCTCGCACAAGGTGGACGCCTTTTCTCTCCCTCCCCTGTTCTCCTCTTCCTCCTGCCTTTTTGCTCTCTGTCTGTGTCTTGGAGCTCCTGTTACACATCTTCCTAACTTAAAATACTATTATGGATCTGGTGAGCTGGATCAATAAAATCTTTTCAACAAAGCGACAGGGTCATAGAGAGCCCTCATGTCTCGCTGAGACTCATGCTACAGGATACGTCATGGATGTGGGAGCTGATGTGTCTTTCCGTTTTGTCTCAGGAGGATGCCAAAGACATATACAATTGAATTGGATATATGATAACAGGTTTCCTACTTTTTGGAACCAGCTAGTTCCCAGTTTATCAACATACAAAGAAGACAGCTGCAGCTAATTTGACCCTCGTCAGGCTGCCTGCCTTGAAGGTTTGGTTTGTGCTACGAGTAAAACCGGTCTATAATACTGGCTGGTTTTTTGCTCATTTGAATGTCCTGCGTATTAAACACCGCAGCGTATTAATTATGGATTTTTTCCCATATTTTTAAACCCATTTTTCGATCTGATTCGCTGTTTTACATTTTGGGCAAAAATGGTGCAGTACCAGTTTCGGCCGCTACAGGCGCTATGGGCAGCAGCAGAGGACTCAGAGAGCAAAGAGGAAGAGGGCCACTTCCAGACGTTTTTAGCTCATGTGTCCTAAAAAAGCCTCCTCTGGTCGGACTGACTCTGTCGCTGCCCGCCCCTTGCTCTGGGTGTACCGGTAGCTGCATTTAGCTGTGAGGTTCGCTGTTTTTGTTTGCAAGATACTACTCATAAACCACACCGCAGATTTTTAAATCCAGCTGATTTCACATTTGGTTGAGCTCAGGGGACTGTCTGCTATAAAGTCAGGTAAGAAATATATTTTTAAGCGTTTATTTAGCTAAATTTAAAGAAACAAAGCGTCCGGTCCGAACCGCCTGCCTAAAATTCGGCGAACTTTTTTTTTTAATCCAGCTGATTTGAACATTTCGTTAAGCTCAGGAGCACGTCTTCTATAAAGTCAGCTAAGAAATATATTTTTTAAGCGTTTATTTAGCTAAATTTAAAGAAACAAAGCGTCCGGTCCGAACCGCCTGCCTAAAATTCGGCAAACTTTTTTTTAATCCAGCTGATTTGAACATTTCGTTAAGCTCAGGAGCACGTCTGCTATAAAGTCAGCTAAGAAATATATTTTTTCTCGCAAAGAAATAATTGTTTTTACCGTGTTTCCTTGTGAAGTTCTTCGTACTCGCTTGCTTCTGTCGCCGCCATCTTAATTAGGGCAAATGAGGCGCTGACGCGTCGCGTGGCGATGACGCGTATTAAACACAGAAGCGTATAATTTACGATTTTTTCTTGTTTATTGTTAATAATTGGACAAAGCATATTATAATGCCTCTTGTCAAGTAAGGTGAAGTTATTGTTGGAATTCAAACCGACACACAGCATTATTATGGTGCAACTCATGAAAAGATGTATTCTGTTCTTATCGGACTTTGCTCTAAAGGTGCAGCTGTAAGGAATATTTAACACAGAAGGAGCCTTATGATAGCACACCACCATAGGTAAACAGCTAGTGCAAGCAACCCATCCATATACATACACAGGCACGCCCGAAGAAACACAAAAGAACCAGAGAAATAAGATAGAATAAATAAGAGGAGTTTGACTATGTCTTAAGGTTTACCGAAGAACAGGTTGTGAAAGAAGTTTTGTAGAAAGCCACAATGAGTCACCATGAGTAAACACACACACACACTCACCCAGACGCACGCTCACTCAGACAGGCAGATTGAGCACAGGAGGAGAATTGCAAAGGACCAGAAAAGAATAATTGTTTTAAACCTTAGAAAAGCCTATAAAGTCTGAATAAAAGAAACTGTAGTCATAAAGTTAAGGTAAATAAGAGAAGTTAACTGAGTCTTAAGTTTAACAGTTAAGAGTTGTGAAAGGCATGAAGAAAGTCACTTCCTAAAAGCAAGCAGCCACATTCTCTAATTCATACACGAACATTTTAACAGGAGCAGAGAGCAGGAGGGAGAAAACATGAGGCAAAAGACTTGTTCTAACTTTAATATGTTTTTATCTGAACCTGGTTTAACCTTTGATTGGTTTTAATAGTAACTTGTTCTAATTAATACGAGCAAGAGATATATGATTTTTACCAATAATCATGGTAGATGTGTTTTAACTAATATAATCAAGTGAGATATGGTTTTAACCAATATAATCATAATGTGACTTTATTATGATAGAGAGTTAATCATTTTTATGATAGCAATTGTAATGATGTGTTACTATGTTTCAAAGATGGTTTTGTGACAAAAGTGGTCTCTTGCAAAACACACATGTTGAAAAGTATAACTTGCAAACACTTTACTGGAAAAAGTGATGTAACTAACTGACCAGAGTTGTGTCAACCTCCGGCCCTGATGAATCATTCAGCCTCGAGCAAAAAGAGCAAATTCATTTCCTAATAAGGGATCATGTAGCTTCAAGCAGAGATTGCAAGAATAGAGCAGCTCTGCCCAGAGATTGACAAAGCAAGCAAACTTAGCCAATCACAGACTAGCTATCCCCCTCCTCCTAGGGAGAAGGCGGGACTAAGATTTATATTTAACCGCCCTGCTCCTTCAGAACCGGGCTGTCCGAAGTTGTCATGATGCGGTCGAGGAGCTGTACATCAGACATCGAGTAACTGGAGCTGACCTGCTCCACTGAAGACCCAAAGCGTGGTTCAGATCGACTCCGTGCTGACAGGAGGAAGCAAGCGTCCTGGGGAGAGACTTCTTTTCTTTCATTCTCAAGCTTTGAGGAAGGACTGGATAGTTTTTACCCAGACAGCCAGGACGAAGCAAAACTTGTTTCTTCAGATCAGACCAGCAGGGAGTCAGAGGTGAGCTTCAGTCCCCAGGGACTGAAGGCGACTGCTTCAGGTTTTCCCTCTCGGTCCCCAGGGACTTTGAGGAAGAACAAGGGAATGCCTGCTAGACACCTTCCTGAACCTGGTCTTCAGCTAGATTTAAATCAAATTAAATTAAATGCGGATAGAGCGGAAGCAAATAGACAATTCAATTATCTTAGGGACTTAATTGCTCGAGGTTGCTTGATAATCCGGAGGGCTCTGGGGAGATACATCCACTGGGTAAGATTTTAAGTAAAACTCTAAACCCTGATCCTTAAGGTCAGGAGAGACGTGTGTTTGCAGAAGACCACTCTAACTCTGATTCTTAAAATCAGATGAGATGGAAATGAGTGAGTGTACTCTAAACTCTAGCTCATAAAGCTGGATGAGGAAGTTTCTTATGATTAAGCGCTCTAAGTCTGGTCCATAAGACTGGATGGGTATTGGAAGTGTTAACTGTGTGACATCAATGAGACGACCCTCCGAGCCTCTCCAGCCTGGACTCCAGAAAAGAACCTCCTCAAAGACTCTATGCAGATCGAGCAACTTAACATCAGGTCTGAGGATTGTTTGGTGAATTAATACTTTTACTTTACTTATAATCATAATAATTAATTGTACTGTTATGCTGTAAACGCTGATCCTTCCCTGCAAAATAATTGATTAAAATAAACAAAACGTAAAATTCTTGACTTTTATTCATCATCCACTTGTCCATGGAAATGTAAGTTTGGTTCACAAAGATAACATCAAATATTAGGAGGTTTTTAAAGGTTAAGCATTAGCACCTAAGGTTATATTAAAACAATACCCCAGGGTCCGATCTCCTGGATCCTAAAATTAACTGGATCAGTAACAATAGCGAGCTTAAACACGGGAGAAGCCTCCGTTAACACGAGTTGCCTTGTACTAAACCCTCCGGTCCCCGGCTGCTGAGGTGGAGGGAGGAGCAAGGTGAAAAAGGGGTGTGGCTTGTGGAAGCTAGGAGGTGAATAGTCCAGATGAATTCTCCCATCGACAGCCTTCAGTCGGAAGCTGTCCCACGTAGTTCAAGGTAATACCCAAACTCCGGG